>JAMKCH010042512.1:0-19283 GCA_023653785.1 Ophioderma brevispina | reverse complement strand
GTCAGCGGTGGGCTGCATTGCATAGGTTGGAAACAGGTAATTTTTTTTTTAGTTTATGTTCTGATCCAATACGGATAAATTCATTTTTATAGCATTAGGTCTTCAAGTAATTGTCCATATCCATAGATGAATCTCTTCAACACATGCCTCCATCCGCAAAGTACAATCATTGGTTTCCTCTGCTGTGGAATAAAAGTAGCATGATTTGTGATTGCCATTAGCATAAACATGTATTATCCGCAATATATTAGGATAGAGAGGTTGTGGTTGTTTTGTGTGTTTTGTAAAACAAAATGCTGGGGGCCCCGAGCACCGATCCCTGTGGCACCAGAGGCCAGTCCCGCCAAACATATGAGACTATGAATCCCCACGAAAACCACATGACACACAATCTCGCGAAAAAAGGGTTCGAGTGTTCAAATCTGTAGACAGCCTGAGGGGACCATTGGAACGTGATTCTTATAGTGTCAACTGGTGCCCAGATTGGTGTTTTGGAACCACCCATTTAATGCATTGGAATTTGCCTATTATGTACTGTACAAAGCTCATGTCAGTACTTAGGGTAAAAAGTGTGTTTCAAGAAAGAAGTAGAGGACCACAAAACATTTCAGAATCATGCTAAACATGCCTTAAGTTACTATACTTGTGGGCAGAGATGAGTGTAAAAGTCAGGGTTATGTGTACGAATAGATTTGGGGGATCCACATGACACTATTGAGTGAAATTTCCCAAAACTGGTGCTGTGGATTGACTCAAACACCCTCTGGATATGGGCCTTATAGTCGGGCTGTTAGGGATTGTTTGGTTTCATTGTCTTCCAAAAAGACCACCAAAAATTGGCCAAGATGTTGCCAGGACCATACTCTTTGAGGGGTGATGGGAGAAAAAATAGGCCGCAACACCTGGGCGGACGCCATAATGAAAAATCCAAAAGCCGCCATCAAAAATTGTAAACTTTAATCATAAAATTGCTAAATTATTAAATGATATCTTTATTGGGGGGGTTGTGGGGTAAGGAGTAATTTAATTGCCTATTTGTATTGTAAAGTCGACTTAAGGTAATTTTGGGGCAGGAGTTTATTTTTCATCGATATAGGCATCTGAAAATAATACCGCATTTTAATAGCCTTTTTGCAGAGAAGAAACCGGAATTTTTAAATCTTCGTTCAAGGTATGAGGCAATATTGCTGCCATAAACATGATGAAAATCACCCAAGCAACTGGTGGGGAGCGACACTGGACCTCCAAAGATGCATAATCTCCATGCCGTATACATCCATTCCTCCAGAAAAAATGGCTGGGTTTCGCCATGGACAAGAGTGCTACAGGTTCCCCTTCAGCCTCCCTTCAGCCTCTCTCCACAGCACGAGAACATTCACGAGAGTGTGAAGGGGAATCGCCAGAGCACCTACCGGAAGTCTATTGTCTTCATCATACCTAGACGTGGCTGCTTGACGGTACCAATCCCCCATAATCCTCACAAATCGGGTCCACAGGGTTCACAGAGTTGGTTCAAACCCTAGGCTTTATCGTTGAACTCAAGAAATATCCCTTCAAGCCGTCCCCAAAGATTCAGTTCACTCTAAGCTCAGTTAGCCTTTCGCAAGCATGGTCTTCCCTCAGAAGATCAGATCCAGCACGTTACCCAGTGCGCAAACCTACTCCATGGAAAGAGGAAAGCTCCCCCTGCTCGTCTGTGGATGAGACTGTGGGGTCTCATAGCCAGCCTCCAATACCAGCCTACCAAGCCCTTCCTGCGAATGCGGATCAGACGGCTCCATATCTTTGGGTGGTTGAAGAGCCAGAGGGAAAAAAACAATAGTGGGTTTTTATACGCGCGACATTAGCTTCCCACAAATTGAGGGACGCAGTTGTGGAAACGAGCCTTAGGAGCCCAAAACACAACAAGGAAGAAACAAGAACATGGAAGGGAAATCCGATGTTCAGATGTAGGAGGGAAACTGGAAGTACCCAGGGAAACCGGCGAGATCGAGTATGGATCGGCAACCATCCAAACGGCACAGCGGACGATTCACAAGATCGAAACCCGATCGCAGTGTGAGAGACGAGCGGAACAACCGCAACCAATAGGCCGACCTCCCGCAGCATATCCCGCAAGATAGCGAGACAGGCATGTCCCGCAAGATAGCTGCAGACTCGGCAGTCCATGCCACAGGAGAGAGTTTGTTCTACAACCTCCTTCGTCCAACAACGTCACCACGGAAAGCTTTCGAGGAGTGGTTGGGGCGCACACGTGGGGGGGGGGGGGGTACAGTTGTCAGGCACTTGGTCTCATCGCTAGCGAGAAATACAATAAACATTCTGGAGCTGTGGGTCATCCACCTATAGCTCTGCGACAACTCCACAACCACCCCAAAGGCCAGACGAGCCTTGGTGTAAAGTGCGAAAACAGATCGGTGGTAATGTACATCAACTGTTGGGGTGTGGGAAGGAATCCTTAACGTCTTGAGCAACCCCCCCCTGTTCACAGCAGATCACTATGTCTGCAGACAGTTTGCGTCTCCTCACATGGTGTCACCGCCACCAGATAACGCTCCATGCAGCACAATCCCCCTGAGCAGGACAACAGCTAGAGACGGCCCAGTCCAGGAAGACTCAACAGTTCAGGAAAAACCCCAGGATTCCGCCGGACCTCAGTAGAGTGGAATCTGAACACAGTTGTGTGTCCACACTGTTCAATTCGCGTGCAGAAACCTCTCAAGACCTAGCGCCGCCAGTCTCAACAACCAAGCTTCCCGACCATTGCAGTTGGGGGAAGACCCAAGAGCTTTCGCCCAAGACGCCGAAATGACAATCAGCTGGGATTTGACTGTAGCGTACGCCTTTCCGCAAATAGCCCTCTTCCCAAGAGTCCTCGAGAAGTTCTCCAATGCCAGTCATGAGAGATAAACCTGGTCACACCACGGTGTCCACGTCAACCTTGGTTTCCCGAGGTGCTGTCTCTCCTGGGGTTGAAAGCTGAAGCAAATATAGCTCTTCCTCTCCGAAGGGATATCATCCAACCGATGCGGAGAGTTCTCTTCGTCATCATGCCCTACAGACTCTGAATCTGAACTGCCTGGCAACTTTCATCCGATCATACAAGATTTGCAGGCCTTTCTAGCGAAAGCTGCCACAATCGCTGTGATTGAGACCTGCGACAAGAAAACAAAATACATGAAAAGGAAAAAATTTTCACATGTTGTAGGAGGGACAAAGTTGATCCGCATCGTGCCTCTCTAGGACAAGTGGGGGACTTCCTCACATGGGTCTACAGAGAAGAGAACGCCTAGTCCTCACTTCATCAGGTCTGCAGGACAGCAGTGGTGCAGTCCATCATGGCTTCGTTAAAGGCATCACCGTATCCAACTCCAGTGATCACGACTAATCAAGGGCATGTTCCACAAGCGTCGCCATCCAAGTCTTAGTTCCACCACGGGATCTTCAAAGGGGACTTAAATTTCTAGCACAACCTCCGTTTGGGCCTCTAAAACCGGCCAGCATGAGGAGTTAAAGGAAAACTGCCTTCCTGGTAGCGCTGCATGATAGATCCATGGTATGATTCCTTGGATAGATCCATGCCATATCGGTCGCAAAGAATCACCTAATATGGAGGAGCGATGAGGTGCATCTACGTCCAAGAGCGGGGTTCCTGGCTTAGAATCAGAACTCTGGATTTTACATCGAAACATAATCATTTGCCAGATCTAAGAAAAGACCAGAGATCCCCGAATGTGGCCCTGAGTGCCCCATTCAGGGCTCTTAAGTTTTATATCATTAAGAATATTCTAGTCTTATCCTATCTGTTAAAAAACAAACCACCCAGACGCTTGTAACACCTTTTGACAAAAGCTGGTACTGTGGCATGTTTGACCAAAAATAAATGATTTTGACATCAATATACGTTCAAGTCGATTTAAAATGATTAAGTGACCGCAAATCATTAAAAAAACATCGAATCAGAATCTTGCTACCTTGAAAACATAGAAAAAAAGTGGCGCCAATGATGATTTTACACTCTAGATTCAAGTTATAATTTTGATGCCGCCATTTGGATTTTTATGGCAAGCCATTTGGAATTTTTGTTCAAAATGGCTGCTCCAGGTGCCCCCCACCAGTTGCTTGAGTGATCTCCATTCAGTTTATGGCAATCAATATTGAAAGAAAGAATTAAATTCAGGTTTCTCTGCAAAAAAGGCTATTAAATGCCTATCGATGCCTATATCGATGAAAAATTAAACTTGGTGACTCACAATGACCTTTAAGTCGACTTTAAAGGCGAAGGTGTTCCTCTAATACAACATAACATTGAAATGGGACTCTTTAAACCTCAAAACCTCCCCAACAGAGGTATCATTTATTAATTTAGCCATTTGATATAGCAGTTACAATTTTGATACTGGCCATTTTGGCGGCCATTTTTGAATTTGTTCATTATGGCGGTCCAGGGGGCGCCATTTTTGGCGCCCCATCAAAAATCAATGAAGTATGGTCTGGGCAACATCTGGGCCAAATTGGTGCTTTTGGAAGAATTTGAACACAAATCAACCCCTATAATGCCCTAACAGCCCTGGACTATTTAAGGAGGAAGGGACTAGACAAAGAATTTACACGAGGTGAAATTTTTAAAGTGGTTCAATCATGTTGAAAGGTTAAACCTGATAATTTGATAACAATAAGGGATTTCAAAAGGGTATAGCTTGTACTATCTACAGCCTAAATCTTGGAGTTAGGTTAAATAAAAAAAACAAAATCAAAAAACTTATCATTCAGTAGTACAGTGGTACAATTTATAGTTGCTACGATTAGAATTAAAAATGGTGCACATTTTTGGTGGAAGCTCAAGGGATTAAAATAAAGAATTGACTCTCAACACTCAGGGGCGGATCCAGGATTTGAAAAAACGTCAAAAATTAAGGGGGCTGAAAAGGCTGATCTTGTCCAACAATGGCTGATGTCGCGAGATTTTGCAGAATTACCGGGAGGCGGCGGCCCCCCCCCTGGATCCGGCCCTGCACTTAGGTACCAAAATAGGGGCAAAAAATAGGAAGCCCCATTGCATACCTATATTCATACCTACCCAACCCTCTTTTAGTATCCATTTTGTCTCGACATATTATGTTTTGTGTTCTTCCTTTTCTGGTCAAATACGAATATCTCGGGCATCAAAAATTGATTTTACCAAAACTTGGCAAAAAGGACAAGTATCACGACCAAGAACATTCGATATATTAGATTGGTATAAAGGGTCACGATAGTCACAGGGGTTAAAAAATTCATTAGACTTGGTGGACATTTTGTGCACCCCACTTTATCTGCTCCAGTTGAATTCAACAGCCTTACAGAAATAAAGACAGTATTCCCTGCACTTTATTCCGTCAAAGCTGCTGAATTCAACGGGGAGCAGACAAAGTGGGCTTACACACATTACCAACCATCTACCCGACTCAATTCGCTACCCCCTTATATGTAACAAGATCGTGTGACTTAAGAATATAAATTGGTGTTAAAACGTTTATTATACGGTGTCAAAAAAATATCCTGAATGAGGAACATCTCATTATGCTCTCACACATTTTATCACCAATTAGTCATCAGGGTATCATAATGCTGTTCAATTACAGACTAATTAGCTAAAAGGTTTCTTGCATACGGTATTGTAACCAAGTGCTTTTAGCCATTTCAACCTAACATGATGATATTACTTTGTATCCATTCTGTGAAAAGTGGCCCAAATTGGTATTGTAGTGTCTAGAATATTAGCCATATCTGGATTGCAACCAAACTAATCAGATACTGTAAACAGGATTGAAAGCCAGGACCTTCGTTGTGATAGGATATGAATATTATGTCACTTGTTTTATGTTTTTCACCTCCAATGAGGGCGCTTTGCCTTGCACCATTTTTGTATTGCAAAGGAGGTATGACAGCTTATAAAAAAATGATTCCATAATGCACTGGATGATATTGTGCATGGGCAGTTGACGGAATAAATGGCATTACCTCATTTGCATAATTGGGACTTCAATATGAATTGGACCTCAGACCCTCTACACAAGTTTAAGTTAGAGGTCATTTGTGGTCACTAAGGTCAAATACCGGCCCATCCAGTGTAGTTTATTAAGAGCATTATATTAATTTGATTTAAGACACTTGACCCATTTATATTTATGGAAATCCACTGCACCATTGGTCTACGATAATGACTGATGTAAATTTAACATTAAATTTCATCAGCCAGGACCCAGCATGAAGTCCCACTATGCTGACGGCCATTCACTTACAATCTCAAGCAAATATTCATTTAGACAGGAAAAAAGACCAACTTTATAACCTATCTCACAATAATTTCAGGTTAGGTTAATATTTTGTTATTGGGGTGAGTTTAATGAGGGCAGCATCGGCACATTATTCATGTTTATGCCTGCACGTGTGGTAGTGTATGGCAGGAAGAAGTGCATTGTGGTTAGTTAGTGTGTTTTAAGTGGAACACTCTTCAAAGAAAAGAAAATAATACATACTGCTTGTAATTTTCCCCAACTGAAGAATAGATAATAATTATACTATTATAATAATGAAGCATAAGCCAATATATGTAGTTTTGTCTATTTAGCCTGGGTAAATCATCAGTGTTCAGACACTGCTTTCCAATGATGCCCACGAGAGGTCCAGGACAAATTGGGACAGCCAGGGGTTTTCCACCCTCATTTTAATCAAAACTGGCTTCGAATTACATATACAGCGTGATTCTCCATGTACATGGGAACCAACGGTTTAACGTCCCGCCAAAGGACAGGGTATTCTCAATGGTTTGTTTGCCCAAAGTCAAATGAACCACGGGGGGAGTCCAATTACAGTTGTAATCAATAGTTCTTATACAAATAAATCCAGAATTAGAACTTGGAATTAAATCCCAGCAAGTGGCCTGCGGGACACAAACAGAGGGGGCAAAAGATTGTAAGTAGTCTTGGTCATGTGCTCCAATTAAGTCTGATCTTGACGAAATGCGCACGTATGAGCACACAAAAATTGCAGATTTTACGTTTCATTTTTGCCCAAACTTAGCCTGAAAATGATCAACATACAACTGGAAATGACCCCTTTTTTATTGATTTTTGCAGGTTTTAGCTTAACTCTGTAACTCTAGGCTGTAGAAAGTACAGACTATTCCTTTTCTGAATCCTTATAGTTAGACAAATAATGTGGTGTATTTTTCAACCTGATTGTACAAGGGTCAACATTTTTAAATTGATCCAAACTTTGTTTAGGCTTCCTGCTTAATATACCATATTTGCAGGACTTAAGAATCACGTTTCAGGGGTCCCTGCCAGACTGTCTACATATTTAATCACTCAAACCTTTTGTACTCGAGATGTGTTACAAATGTCTGCTAGCTCCTGGGCTATATTTTTGGGCGCTCTGTTCATTGTAGACCATTTTATAAATGCCTGTATTATTATTATTTTTATTCTAACAAGTAGGACCCATGACAAAGACTTAACAATGGATTATGATTACTGAAATATCAGCTTGTTTTGTCCGAAATTTCCGATTACAATATGTATAACAATTGAACTGATCCAATGTCGCATCCTATTCAAAATCATTAGTGCAAGGCCCAATTAAAGGTTCAATGAGTGATTTCACATATCGGGTGTCCCTAAAAATATAGAAAGTACTGATTTTTGCCCTGATGTAAAGCTTTCCATCAAAAATAGCCCCATCTGAAAGAATTAAGCTGAGAAATGTTTCTTTGGTACAAAAATTGTGAAATTTCTAATTTCATATAGGAGCAAATACGAAATTCAGCCTATGTTTTGATCAAAATCACCTTTTTCTCTCATTTAAGACATTTCTGTAGCCAAATACAAGGTAAGAAATCTATTGAGTGCCTAATCTATATAAAAGTGTTATTATGACACAACATTTGGGTGCTTCAAAATCTCTTGTTGCACCTTTAAGGTTAAAACTTAATGGAGTGAAAGCTTTTGTACTGGTGCTATATAATTTGCTGGTTTTTGTGCATATTAAAGGCTGACTCAGAGATTTTGAAATATAATTTTTTGGTGTAGTAATTAAAAATAATCATCTAGAACTAAAGATAGTCACCTAAAATGCTTAATTCCAAAGTTAGAAATGAATTGGACATTCCGTTTGTACGCAGTAAACATTTATGCATAGCATAACAGTGCCATAGGATACCGTGTATAACAAAATTTCCGGATCCGGAATTTTAGAACAAAGTTGATATTTTCTATATGAAGGACTTCGATTTGAGCTTAGTTATTTCACACAATGATTCGTATATGGACAAGCATTATGTATATGCAAAAACACGATTTGTTTGAAAATTGAGTGCGCCCTCATTGGGAAATCTCGGAGTCAGCCTTTAATGGTATCTGCATATTCATTATTTTGTAATCAAATTCTTACCCAACAAATGAAACTAAAATAACACACAAAGCATCTTTTTATATTTTCTTGTTTTAATATCCACCACTTACTGCATTGAGTGGTACCTTCCTTTATCACTGCCGTACACTCCCAATTAATATTCATACAAGTATACAATACAATAAGGTCAAAGGCACTTTGCATATTTAAAACAAATATGTTCATCCAGTTAATATCGTAACATTAGAATAACATTATTATAATAATAACACCAATGTATAGCAAATCATGTGAGTCAAGATAGTGACATTTTCATAAGAGGCACACTCCAAAAAAACATGAACATTTGTTGTGTTTTGAAATAAATTTTTGTGGAGTGCTAAAAGTGTTCACATGACATTTACAAAAAAAATCCTTATTTCTATTAAGCTGCAAACAGGTTTATGCATTAAGAGTTGCATTCTGTTAATTTGGACTTTTATACTTTCTAAATCTACACCTCTCTATGGATGAATATGATGTAAATTATGCATCCAGCCATGCTAAATTTTGAATGTAGTCAGATTATTTTAACCGAAGGTGTCTGAATTCCAAATCCTACTGATTAATTTTGCCTAGTATTTGGGAATTTCCAGTTATAAATAAATGTGTTTTTATTACAATATATGGAATTCTAACATGACAGGAATACCCAAATGGTTACAAAGTATTTCACCACGTTGCCTGACGAACTAAAGGACAAAATTAAGAAAAGTGAACCCACCCAGGAATCGAAAATGGGACCTCTGGTGTATCTGACCAATGCCTCTGGGACTCAGCTTAAGATGATTCTCATTAGAGAAGCAGAATTTGACACGTAAGTGGCTACCTGATACAGTAACACGTGCACCTGAGCTACTACAGGTAATGGGCAAGGAGGAATGAAGTGGTCCCAGGTTCAATTCCCTAGTATGATAACCTTTCCCAATTTCTCCTTTAATTATGTTGAAGGCAATCTCAGTGAAATATTTATAATTACTCAATGTCATCTTGTCTTGTTTTCATAATGTTCAGATAGCTTATTCAGTTAGCTACTCAAAATGTTCTTCCCTTAGTCACCACTGATGAAGTCTTTTGCGGATGTCCTCAATATATTGAGGAATGGTTTAGCTGCTATGCCTTAAGATGAGCAGATTGCCTTCTCTCCTAATAGGCCCTAAAGAGAACAATGCTTGGATTTGTTCACACACGACAGCACATACTAAATCATATTTTAGTTTATTCACTTCAGGTGTGATTTAATACATTGGTAAGCATTCTAAATATGTGTAAAAAGTTTTAAAAACATAAGGGGTGCATTTTTGTCTGGAAATGTCTCTTATGTTGTTGGTAGACTTTGCACAGTATATTTCAAATATATTTCAAATTATGATTATAACCTGATGCTTCAATGTTAATTTGTTCATTGACATTATCTGCCATTGTTCTCCAAAAATTGTTTCAAATAAAGATGTGAAAGAGAACAAATTGAACAAAACATAATATTATAATTGAAAAGAGCTCTTCAATTAGTGCACCCAAGTGTATCAATCATTATGGAATTCTATGCGTCATAATACCAGTCGATACCAATATATATTTAATTGGTAAAACATCACTATAAATTTCATCAAATAATACTTTCGAATTAACAAATTTGGCACAAGTGTCTATCTTCCAGAAAACAGAATCGACTGATTTTGACTATTTCTATATAACTCTGATGATACAGTGACAAATTAGGCGGCATTTCCATAACTTGACCATGTTTCCCAAACACCATGAATTCAACAACCTATACAGCTTTATTCCGTCAAGGTTGTTGAATTCATAAACCTGTTTAGGTTACAGAAACACCCCAAAATAGGCTTCTGAAAAAATGAGACTTTGGTTACATAATACACCAGTAAAACTGGGATTTTATATGTTGTTCATCTATAGGAATAAATTCCCCATGTACAAGCACTGTATTTTTATCCTATTATATACTTGGTAGTCTGATCAATTATATCCCCTTGGCCGTGGAAGTATAATCCATTGTTTTTATACATAATTTCAACCGTTATGACCATTAACAATATACAGTAACTTATACATTTACATCAGCTTTTGGTACTTTAACAAATATTTACATTTCAAAAATAATATATTAAAAATCTGGTATTAAACAATTATTCATGACGTTTGGTACTTTCTTTACAATACAATGTTTTGTTGTTAGTGGGGCAATTACTTGAACCTTAAACACCTATTTTGTATGTATTGGAAAAAGATCAGTTATACATTGGTGTTTTTAGAGAGAAAAAAGTTTAAACCATTTTCTATATATTTGTTTGATTTAGTGCCATGTGTAAAAGTTGATTGTATGCAAATTTTGAAGTCAATCTCTCTACGATTGGACTTAGTTCTGTATGTATTTCCGGAGAGTGAGTTGGCGAAGCGGTAAACTGCTTGCCCATCACAAAAAATCAAGGTCTGGGTAAAATCCCCTGTCAGGTTGTTACTTAAGAGTGATTTTGGTTTCCTGTTCATATTCACTTCCATACTTTTCTTCCTGCTACTTAAGCAATAATAGCACATTTTTGAAGAGTGCCCCCAATTTTTAAATTTGTGAGATGCACAGTTGTGTTGGTAATTTTCAGGGGAGGGCGGCCAAGAAATCCCAATTTCAGACGTCGCCATTGGTTTAACACGTAAAAGTGAAATCTTGAAAGATTCTAAATTTTTTATATGTTGTCAAGGAATATTTTCTTATTCCAAAACCATTGGAGTTAAAGAATCAACTCCACTGGAAGGGTTATTTCTGAATTATTTTGTATTAATAACGACCGAGGACACCCATGACCAACCCACATCAAAGCACCCAATTTGGTTTGTGGTTTGCACTCCGTATTGCTGTATTTTCTTTTGACATTTTTGGTGAATTGCTAAAATGAATGAGGCTTGGCCACTGTCGCCTGGTAATTTTATAGTACCTTTGAACAGTAATGCTCAAATGTGTGCATGCTTCATTAAAGAAGGGATTTTGTAATTTGAATCAGGGATCTCCAATCTTAATTCAACGGCAGTGCTGCAAGCATGAAATTTCTGTTTGTCCATTATGAAACTGCACAATCTCACAAAAAATATTCCAACATGATTTGTGTAAACCAACAGAACAGCTAATGGATGAGCGTTAACGGCACCATTTTATATTGGAATAACGTTTTCAGCGGCCGTTGAAATCTTATCAGGATTAGATATAATTATTATAATACAAATTCATATAGGCAAATAAAGAGTTTGAGCTTATTAACCATCAGAGGTATCGTGTGAGTGCAAAAAAATATCATTCCTTGTAGCTGTAAGCGTGATATTCCATTGACTAATTTTTCGATGAATGGTTGGAACATTTGATTAGATTACATCTTCATGCATCTTTTTGATACAAAATTTATGGTGTAGGTGCGTGGATGACCGCACACGGATTAATTTTAAGAAATGGAAATATGGGACTTCTCACACTTGTTTTTGCCATGGGTTCGTTGAAGCATAACCACTGACCCATTTTGGCCTAGTGTACACCACGAAATCACTGGTTTGAAATCAATTGATGTTTTCATCTCTTTTTTACTTTTTTTTATGGGCTTAATTGGCGCATCACAATTGGACATGGTCTTTCAGAATTGCCCCTGTGCAAGTCATCCATGCACACTACCCCTAATTTGGTATCAACAGAGCGAGCTGTATTCTATTCATATGTTACAACCCTTCTTGAAAATATTACTCACATGGATATTCACAACTTATGCACGGATTGTATTCTTTTTTTGACTCACGCTGTAGTTACTCGCCATTCATACAACACTGCACAATCTCTAAATTGTTGAAATTGGGGGCACTCTTGCAAATGTGTGGATTATTTTATTGCTTTTAATCACATTGTTTTCCATATCCATTATGTTTCCCTGAATTTTCACACGGATATCCTGACTATTTCCAGGCAGATCTCATCATCTACGGTGAATAGGTCATATCTATAAAAACTGAAATTTTGTTAATTATTCCCTTATAGCTAACTAACAACTTTGTCAACGTAAACTAAAATATTTAACAAGATAATAGAACTGTTTCATATCCAGTTTGCAATATGTTTATTTGAAGTTTTGTGAATATATTGTTATGAAATACATGTGAGATTGTAGATTAACAATTATGTGCTATCTTGCGATGTGGGGTCTGGTTTTTGTTGACAACCCCCAGATTTTTGTGAGTGTGCAAAGAGGCACATTCATTTTAAGAACTTTGTATCCCCACAGATTGAGGGATAGTTTTCATAATGTCCATCACGTAATATCCATCATTGGTCCCACCCTTCCGTTAACAGGGAGTCTATAAATTTTAGGAAGAGAAACTCTCAACCAATACGAAGCCTTTACTTTTTTTTAGTGTTTTTTTTTTTTTGTTTTTGGGTGAAGTGTTTAATGTTAATGTGACGTGTTCACTAATGTTTCTATGAATATTCCAGAAGAATCTTAAAAGGCTGACTCAAGAGATTTCAAAATATATTTGTGTAGTATCTAAAAATAGTCAACGAGAACTTAAAGAAGTTGACTCCTCAAATGCTCAGATTACACAAGTTAGAGAAAAAAATTGGGGAATCGGGATTTATCGCTTTTTGTGGCAGATACATGCCCTAGGATACTGTGTATCACACATTTCCGGATCTCCGGAATTTAAAAAAAAGTTGGATTTTCTATATGAAGGACTTCGATTTGAGCTTAGTTTTATTTTTACAACATGGATTATTTTCTGGACAAACTATGTATTTGCAAAAACCAATTTGTTTGAAAACGGGGTGCCCCTCCCCGGGAAATCTCTGAGTCAGCCTTTAATTGGGTGACTTGTTCATGTTCATTGTGCCAGTTGTGCATATTCCTTGATATAATCAGAAGTGATTAATGTAGGCCCCTTTATTTCAACAAACTACCATTTTCAAATAAATTACGGTCACAAATCACCCTGTATTACACTTAAGGGCCATTTTTTCGGTAGTCACAACCTGTTGACCGAATTTTTTATTTATCCCCAAGACAATAACACATCGCGAAAGTTGGAACATTATTTTGAGTTAGTTTTTTTGTCCAAACCTAACCCAAATGTGTTCCATTTGTAGATTATTTTCCTCCTTTCCCCCATGGACAAAACAACCAAAAGTACAGTCCACATGTGTGACTTACCCAAAGATGGCCTTAACACTAAATGTCTTTCCTTATAACAGACATTGGAGATGTGGTTTGGTGAAGCTTTGTAGATAAGAACGGGTGACGACAATGGTCTGATGTTCACGACATTTTCTTCTCTCTCCCTCACATGACCGCAATGATTGCAACACGATGGCAATCCTGTTACAATTTTGGAGTGTACATCGGTCCCAGCCATTTGGTTAGCGAAGCAAAATGTGCACCAAATTGACACACATGGATTATTAATGTGATCAACATCTTTAAGACATTTCGTTCCTAACTCAAAGGAATATTTTCTCTGGCCGAAAATTTTTCTGGAGTAATTAAATATACAAAATATTCAATTTTGATGGAAAATTGGGGGAAGGTTGTCAATCGGGTCCCCCAGCTTTAAAAGATCCATAAGAGGGTAGAACCCAAGAGCTCTTTTAATTAGACAAAAATTTCAAACATTTTTTCCCTGTATTCACTTGTGATATACTTTACCTTACAAATGAGTCTGTTAATTTTTTGACATGTTCATAAATAACATTCCAGCTTATCATACAGACGATACATGAACTCCACATGAAGTCCCTTATGTCAAAGTGTACTTATTATATTGGAGATAAAACTATACTTTTACATATTTCGAAGGTTGAGAATCACAAGGACGTAACTCAGCACTGAAAGAAATATTAAGAATTTCTCTAATTCTGCTTAATCGCTTTTGAAAATGGTGTTTAATATTTTCGCTATCAACTCTATTCCATTACTCAAAATGTACACATCTCATAAAGCTATTATGTACTGCAAGCAAACTTATATAACAAGAACAATTTTTTATTATGAACCAGAATTAACCCTTTACCTGACTCATGCTGGCAATTTCCTGGGCCTCGCACACCAAGGACTTTAGCATTGGCCTCCAGTGACTCCTGCCGAGCACAATTATCAATGTTGAGGATCCAAGTGTGTGCAAATATCGGATCCAAAACATTATAGGATTAAATTGGATGATTTACGCCCATATTAATTGGTCTCGCTATGGGTTTTAAAATATTGGGCTCGACTGTCTCACCCAATATTTTGCACTCATAGCTCACCAATTAATTGGGGCTTAATCGATCCAATTTTTATCATACTTGTGTAGGCAGATCCGCCGATATCAGTTACAGTTTACTGGAAAACCGCCTGCAAGGGGGCGAGACATTGTGTCCCTAAAATAAGGGCATGTTCTGCCCAAATTGCCTATCTCGCTATCTTAGCAATTGGTTCCGCTCTCAACTGCGCTAAAACAATAGAACCGTTGAAGTGCTCTGGGCCAAAAAAGTCAACCCAAATTCCACAGGCAAAGTAGCTAGAACTGATACTGATCCAATATGACTGCTATACAGAGGTGCATCAGATTTTTAGGAGTCATATAAACGCACAGTAAATTGATCATGTCATCTACTAGACAAAAAATGGATTGGTTATTTGCGCACCTGTGTGACACAAACATTGTAGAAAATTATCAGATCGCGCTCTTCTTGGAGCTCATCTACTATGGAATAGCATAAGCATATTAAGGAAAATTAAGAGATTTGAGATAAGAGCATTGTTTCAGAATGGAATTAACTTTCTGAGATTCACATTTGCTGTTTTTATTTGAATGTATTTAGATACAATTCTAGGGAGTCCCTCAAGCCTGGTGTATCAACACATGCACGTAGTCCGGATTCAAATTGACTTTTTGACAATTTTTAATAAAAAAAAAAGACCCCGGGAGAAGACTGCTCACAATATACTTGACTTCCGACATTGGTTTGGCTATTACATCTTTTAACTGGTTGTTAGCAGAGACTAAATGAGGTCCCTGCAATGTTGGCTTCATTACATATGTCGTAACTCTACTCGTGGTATGACCATGACATTGCAACAATAGACTGACATGTTACTTTGGGGATTATTTATACCACTGAAACACCGCGTCAGTTCAATAACATACTCTTCAGGAGGAGTTGTAGAACACGTGCCTTCAAAGTTAGAGAATGCTACAGCGCTGCGACTAGGATGAATTTTGTCGGGACCAGTTCTTCGTTTTTGTTCAAACTTGTATAGCTGTCTTTGGGGGGCTTTGAAGTAACAATGGCAATTAAAACTGGGGCAGTCTGCACATGATTCCCAGGAAATCACTGCTATGTAAGGATTTTTAACATTAAAGTTGAAACATCAATTTTATTTTCAAGATGGTCATGAAGTTTCAGCATTTACATGAAATCTTTCCTATTAAAGGGATTAGCGCGATTTGCTAATCCGAAACATCGAAAAAATCACAAAATCATATTTTTATATTTTTGTACTCTGGATGGATTGTGAACATAACCTGCAGTGGTTGGCTTTGAATACATGTATTAAAGACAAGGCAGTGTTTTTTTATATCCTATTCTGTAATTTCTATCGTGCGTATCAAATTCCGAATTGAGCTCAAAACAGCCTTTCCCCGGGAATATCACAGATTTTCAGCGTGAGATTTGGCACCATGATCAATCCAGTTTTGCCCTCAAAAACAACATAATCTCTTTTTGTTTATTCTGTACTGGTGTAAACCACAATCAGGTGTATTTGTGCGATTTTGGAGACGGGAGCCGTCACTGTATGTCTATTTGAGCGAGACTGTATGAACAAATTTCCTCAATACTTATTTTGTCACTATTTGGGTTTTTTCTACATTAAAGCAGTTTATGAATTCACACTTACCATGATTATAAGTTAAAAACATGCATGTTCAATTTTTTCCATTCTCATTGCAGTAGCGCTGCTAATCCCTTTAATAGATTTAATATAACAGGTCCCTGATTTACATCATACATCCAAGGTCTAACTTTCTGGAAATTTTGGAAAAAAGGATTGTGTTTCTATATTTAAAAAAAGTCCGCATGTGACAAAGCAAATGACAACCAAGTGTATCATGGCATGCACTGCACTTTAGAGTTGAAATACTCTATGTTGTACTTGTTCTGGCAAATTAGATAATCGGCAAAAAAAATTGACCATGGGGAGCTCCAGTGGCCAAGGCGATTGTGTATTTCTTGACATTCTAACTTAACTAACCTTCCAAATCCAATGGGAAGTATGTGTGTACTAAATTGCTTGTAGATATAAGCTGGTATTCTGAAAGGGAGTCTAACTTTGTCCCTGGTTTAAACCCGGTTTGTCTACCGAGTTGACGCTTTTTTCTTTCCACATAACTCTAAAAATGTCTATAAGGGGTGAGATAATCCTCTTGGGAATGGGCTAGAACCCATCCATTAGAACTTTTCTCACCCGATAACATTACTTTCCACATTATTTTGAAAGGAAAAAGGTCCACTCTTGTAGGACTAACACTGGTTTAACCCAGTACTAAAGTTAGCCTCCTTTCAGCATACCAGTCATAGTGGTTGCTCCTCTTATTAGACATACTCCCCTCGGGTCCTACCACCTTTCTTACAGTAATCTCCGATTAAGCCGATTGCCTGATATAACATAATACGACTCAAGTAACCAATCCAAATAGACGACCTATATAGCTTATGCACCTTTAAGGATACTACCACTTCTCTGATTGTGTCAATTATACCACATAATATTCCGATGATACGCATCAATTGCAAATAGTGAACTAGGGTTAATTTCATGTAACTTTCTTCTTGGTGAACATCCTGTACGTTCTTTTTTTAAATTTGATATCTATTGTACCAGTTTACCAGTTTCCTTCCATCAACCAATTCCACCAGATAAGCCAGACAATATCTTATGCTTTTAACCTCAGCAAGCCATCATCAATTTTGATAGAGCATCTGGATGACATCCCCCCGAGGTCTATACCGCCAATTTGATTGGGGTTTATACATCAGTTATAACATATATTTACAATCAGAGACCAGGTAAGAAAAAGCCTCAGTTTGTATCGGTATATTGGAAGACTATTTTGATGGTTCTCAGAGAGCATCTCATGCTATTTCACATAATGAGCCATTCTTAAACAGCTGTGAAAATGTAGGAATTTCATTGGCCTATGCGCCGGTTCACTTCGCATGATTTGACCAGGTAGTACTCCTGCGTATTGACGGTATTTTTAGGTTGAGCGCTCGCGTCATACCGCGTTTTGCTACGTTTCGCGCGCCTGCCAGCGTTTCGTCTCGTTGCGTATGTTCATATGCGTTCAACGGGTTGTTCGAATTGTTACGGGTGGTGACAGTCCTTACTTGTTGTATTAAGCCGTAAAGCATCGCGAAATTGGGTTTAAGATGACCTAAATGATAGCGCTGTTTTAGAATGAGAATAAAGGTATGATGTTGGGAACCGGTACTCCTTTAACGACGAAATGAGAAATTTAACCCTGCTCCACCATTATTTTTGCATGGAGAACTCGGCATCCGGCCTCGTTCGTCCACGCAAAAATAGTGGTATCGCCTTGGGTTCACTTCGTCGTAAAGAGATTACCGGTTTCCCAAATCATACCTTTATTCTCTAATAAAGATAGTGTAAGAAAGGTGCAATACCTCAGGGGTTAACAAAAAATAAAAGCAAGTTGAGTATTCCACCTCGTGTTCTTACCTCTGGGCACTACCAACCATGAAACAATCTGCCTGATTGGGTTCATTACACGGCCACAACTGAGAATAGCCCCCTCGGAGTACCAATCAAAATAGTGCTTCTATATCTTTCTTAAACCCATACCAACATTCTTACAGTATCCTGCATTTGCTCTTTACATATATTGCCTTCCAAGTACCATCCTATAGTGCTAGAATGCCAATAGATAGTTAACCCTGGGCACTACCTGCCTAACTTAAAAGGAACTTTCCTCAACTTGTTCACGTTCTGTTACGACCCTCTCACATGCCTTGGTACTATTATTATCACTGACTGGTGTTTCATCACACTACTGCACCAACGACTATGTATGTTTTAAACTTATATCGATTGCATTTTATCATACTGGAACCACATCACTGATGGAATGCACAATTTGAATGACAAACAATGTTTATAAGATTTTTTGATTTGTAATTGGCACTAAAAGATTAACGCATGTTCTCATTTTGAAAATGATATATGCCCCACTTTTACGGGTTTGGGGGGAGGGGGATAGGGTGACAAACAGACTCTACCGAGCTTCCAGGGAGCGTTTCCAGTCAACCACACAGACTAATGCGATTGGTACACAATGAACCCCATCTTATTAAGGATCAATGAGTACTCCCCCAAGTAATGACGAAACCGATGATCGTAAACAACACTTTGCAATTGATGACCCACTTTGGTGAAATCATATCGCCACTGTAAGCTCGATCATTTTACACTACTAATTGTCAAGTGGGACTGGTGTATTGTATTGGCGTCAGTTACATCAGAGATAAATCTTTTCAGAATATTTCTCATGTTTAGGGTCTTGTCATCTACTCCAGAAATCCAAATACTGTTTGTTTACAAATTTGGAGATGCAAGCTATTTTGTGTACTCAATCTGATATACTCAGTTTTATTCTAGATAACTCGTTTTTTCGATCGAAAAACTGAGTTTTCGAAAAAAAACCTGTGGTTTTATCAATTTGAAAAAACCTAGTTTTTCATTCGAAACACTGAGTTTATTGATAAACCTCTAGTTTTTTCAATCGAAAACTGGTTTTACTGGAGG
>JAMKCH010042511.1:0-13374 GCA_023653785.1 Ophioderma brevispina | reverse complement strand
AAAAGTCTGTCAAAAATTGTGTCGGCACGCTAAAACCCCGCACCTACCTCCCCCCCTCCTCCCTTTGTTTGTTTTTAGTAGGTAATGATCATTGCGTGATGTATTGTGATACTCACAGAATATTATAAAACTTGGCTGCCTTTTCTCATAATTTTCAGGAATACAATTTCCCGAGCTCTTGATAGATGATAATATCCATCTTATCCAAGAATGTGATTAATAATTTGGTTGTTGATCACTATACACAAGGTCTGGATTAAGAGTCTTAAATGAATAAACCCGCTGTACCCCTATTTTATTGTTTCAAAGGATGTAAGAAAGAAGAATACCTTGCCAATGTAATATATCACATCACTCACAGAGGCTTTTATAGTAATCACATTATCGGCCTGATAATGAACTTTCAGAAAAAAAAAAACTGAAGCGGAAAAAAAACTGAAAAAAACGCTTGCAATCCAATCAGAACTACCCCAAATCGGGCGAAACTAACAAAACGCGTAATTCGGGCCAAAAAAAAACTGAATTCAGTTTTTAAACTGAGATTATTCATAATGCCCTGCATTATCAGTGTTTCTTTCCCTTGCTTTTTCCCTATCTAAATTGTCATTATAAACTCTCCGGCACTTACAAAAGGCACAGTCAGCCCTGACAGCATCCAGGACTAACCCTCTAGCGGTCATAGTCAAAGTTGACAACCCAACGAGAGGGAGGCACACCACCTGCAAGAATAACCAACATTGTAATGTAATTGTCAAATAAACTAGAAAAAATAGCACAAACTACAAGAACATATGAATAAGAGTGATAACTTTCCATGTTAACATGAAAAAAAATGATATAGCTTCATTAATGTCGGAATGGGTGACGCCACATTTTACTCAGTTGAAAGAGTATGAAGATTTGAGGCATTCATAAAAATATTTTTGTTTTTTAAAATTATATCAATTTGAGAATTGAAGTTGTTCCTCAGAGAGTGAAAGCAGCTTAGGCTAGCTCAATGCTAAATATAACCCAGATAGGCGGATTCTCCTGACGCAGCGCAACCAGATTTGAGGTACCGAGATTGTTCATAATGAGCATATGCCACTTCATTATCATAATTTTGGGCACCACCCAATGGTCCAATCATATGGTTGTATTTGGAAAGGTCCTATGCCATCTATGAGACACACAAGTGTTTTACTTTTGTTGCTTTAGCCGCGTGAAAACAACAAAATTTTCTGATGTCACATGCTGTCCAATCTGACTCGTATCTCTTTTCTTAAAGCAAAATTAATGGGTCATCGGGAGATTTTTTGTGCATTAGGAATGCTGTAATCTTTTGGAGCATATTTTCTAACATTGACTGGTTTTTCCACACAATTATTGCAGAAAAATCAGCTGATCATACAATGGAACACTGGGAATGCAACACTGATACATAATGTGTGACGCATACATTTTTATGTGCGTGTGTTGCCACAGCACCAGTGACACGCAAGGTTGGTTGTGCAACAAGGTCGATGGCGAAGGGTGTGAAAAAATTTGATTTGGTCCTTAGCTATTTCATCCATTTTATACATTACGAATGATTCCAACGATTGCATGACTGCCCACACTGGTCATCAGTTGGAGGAAGTGGAGCCAGGTAAAGTCTTCAGTTGTTGCGGGGTTTTCCGCTCTTCTCGCCATGTGAAGATTTTAATGGAAGCGGAACTAATTTTGGCCCCAATGTACAGCATAAATAAAACATGATAACATGTTAACGTCAGCACATCTATATCAAAGCACTTATAAGTTATAATAAACCACCGGCACTTCCTCACCTTATGAGCATGTTTGCTCAGGATGCCTGGCTCCCTCTCTTCTCTTACTGCTTTGCTGACAGGATGGTTTTTGGCCACGATTTGGGTACTTGTAAGGACGTCTTTCATATACCGTTCTAAACGTTGTAGGCGTCCTTCATCCTACTGCGTCCATTATAGCAGATATGTTCACTCCTAAGTGGAAAAGCCCAGATTTTGCCTTACTTCTAATTTCATGAGCCCATGCGGTTAAAGGGCCGATTTGCGGTCCGTGACAGGCTTTCACTTTCAAATCTCAGAGATGAGGGAGTGACCATCTTGATAATGTTTGCTGTGTTTCGTTTGTAAGGTTATTTGTAGTGATGAAGAGGTTGTCAGATATTGAAGAATCCATTTATTTCCTTAGAAGGCAGTACTGGTAATATGTGGAGAGCTCTGACTGACTGGACACCAGCGTTTTATCTTCAGGATCACCAGTAGCTCTGGGAAGCTCTGGAAGAATATAGGCTGAGGGGCATAATTGAGTGTCTGTTTTTTGGCCATGAAACCAGCACGAGGATGTAGAGAGGAAATGTGAGAATTGAGAATCTCTATACTTCTTGTCTGAGATAACGCATGGGATTGCTGAACATCGTCTGTCGATGCAGACATCAGATGGAATGATGTCTTTCTAGTCAATTCGAGAAGAGTGGCTGCCATTGTCCAATGGTTCAAACGGTCGCCGGCGACGTACGAAAAGGCCAAAGGAAGATCCCACGAAGGAGTGAGCTTTCTAACGGTAGGACGTTTATCAAGCCAATCCCTTTGAATGAGTCGAGAAGAGACCCATTATTTCTCTGATCATATCGGGTTATCATGAATAGTAGATATGGCAGACAGGTAGTTTCTTATAGTTGAAGGTGCGGTTTCTTGAAAGAGATGTCAGGAAGTTAGCCACGTCTCCTACAGAGGCAGTATGCGGCAGTATTGTGTTTTCTTGCCACCCGACGTTTTGACGCGTCGAAGTTACTATTGTTAGATAATGGAGGTTGGGATTCCTTCTTGTCGCCGGCAGGGAGGCAGCTTCTTCTGAAAAAACCTTTGCATTTGAAGGCGAGCTTGAGAGAGGCACACAGTCCACGTGTAGAGACTTTAGACTTTGGAGCGACACTCTTTTGTATCTTCCATCCACCAACAGGTTTTGCCTTAAACGAATCAGTCTTGGATGATCTTCTAGCTGCTGACCCGTCTCAAAAAAACCAAACCTGCCGAGGCCCAAAATGGGGCTACAAGCAGCATCTTGAATGACCTTGATGCTGTAACTTGTTAGTGACCTTCGCCAAGAATTGTTATCGGTTTGGAAAGGCGTATGTATGCAATCAGGTTCTCCCAACTTATTTGTAAAGCCGTCTCGCTTTCAAAATCATAGGCCTTTAATGTATCTTTTGGCATAGGCGTTAAGTTGCAAAATCTGACTTTCATCGGCGGACGAGCGGTAAAATCCAAAGGGTAACCCTTCTTGAGATCTGTCGTAGAAACCCATTGACAGAGGTTTATCGGACCGCCATTGCTGGAAGGGAATAGATTTAGACGCCCCCCACTGGCATCATAGGAAGGTAGGAGTCAATTGTAACTTCTCCTACTCGCGCCACGTCTGGCGGGCCTCCTAAGTCTGGAGTAGGCGGAAAACTTCTGTACTGTCTAGAGCCTCTATAGTTAGATTTGCTGTCCTTTGAGTCGTAGCTTTCGAACTTCCGAAAAGAACTCTGTTCCCTCTGTTGGAGGAGTATAACTGGACGCTGGCAGTCTTTATGCGGAGCCATAATCATAAGGTCTATATCTATAAGGTCTATATCGTGGAAGAACCTCAGTCTTGTTACCATTACTTGATCTGCAGCTTTTAACTCGTTCTTCTTCTTGAGATGCTAAAGAAGGACCACTGTCCCAAAAAGATCTTTTACCTCTGGGAGCATTCAGGAAGGAATTCTTTGGCGTAAAGTCAAAGACATCAAACAGAATTCTGTCTTCTCAGAGGCCACCAATGGTAAGCAATCTGGTTAAAAAACAAGCTCTGCAGAAAACTTGATGAAGATCTCTCATAATATAAAGGCATCTCTCAATGGATTCACTAGACAGCTCTACATTAGGCTCCCGATAATCCATTGCTAAGGGGGGGGCTAAGAACCACAAGGCTACGCTACATTGAAGTCTTCATACATCACGGCATCGGTTCCAGAGGACGAGATCAGCATCCTTTGCCCTCATTCCAAGAGTCAACTCTATGGACAGGTTCCTAATTGTTTCTTAGAAGAACCGCCCTTCAACACCGGCTGATGGACATGGTCTTGGCTTGCATAAGGTTTCTCATCAGATTTAATCTTATCCAAGCATGGTCTGGGAACAAAGGAACTGAGAAGAATTCTTAATCTTCCTCACATGAAGGGAAGACTAAGGCATCCATCTGAGAAGGGGGAGTCTTCTTCTGTAGTCAGTCCATTATAGACTTAGCACCTATCAACGTCGTATAAGTCGGCGTAACATCAAATGATAGGTTTCACCACTGCTTCTTGCAATGATTAGCAGCTAAAGCCAAGGTCTGAAGATTTAGAATTTGAGAAATAGCAGAATCACATTTTAATCCACAATGAAACCAAAACAGCCGCCAAAAAGGGTGCAGCAATATTGGGAGATAGGAACGGTATATATTCAAAGTCTTCCGTATGAAAGAAGTGCCGACATCGGAATAAGGAGCTCCATAAATCTGGGAAACGCTCTTTCAATTTGTATCCTCAATCAAAATCAGAGTCTTACCCAAAGCTATCACCAGTGGAGCTTATAGGGACAGGAAGTGCCTTGACTAGAATGTGCAAGGAGAGGAGTAGATCAGCCGGAACTAGGTTTGAGAGCCTTGGTGACATCAGCTGGACTGTCTCCTATAAGGTGCTGGCATCAGGTAGGACTCGTGGTACGATGAACGCTGTAACGAGTCATGAGAGGATAGAGCCCTATCAGCATAACCGACGTAACAACTTCAGGGAATCAGTCACCATGGTGTGGAGCCGACTTTCCCTTTTAGTGGATCTATGATTTCTTAACTATAATACAGCTATCTTTATTGTGCCTTGATATGTAGCCGGAATGACATCATCCATCTTAGATCTTTTACTCGAAGAACCATTATAAGAGGTCACGTCATCTTTACTAGAGGAACGTTTATGTCTAAGTTTTAGAACGCTGAGGAGAAGCCTACTGCTTTCTTCTTCATAATCAGATCTGGCAGTCTTTATGGTCTTATGAGACGAATCTGCACATATGTCTTGATCCTGAAGAATCCCTCTGATCATCGAACTTGGATCTTGACGTGAAGAACTACCCGAAGGAGAACCTCTCGATCTTCGATAGTACATGACTAGGAGAATCTTGATGCGTCTATTACTACTTGTATGAGACTTCTAGGCGGAAGAGGAGAAAGTATAATTTATTCTTAACTTTAGAGCTGTCCCTGTCCGGGATACGTTTCGGTACGAACTGGAATGTCTCACTGAAGAATACCTTTTGTTCAGGATGATTTAAATCCACACTTCTTCAGTAGATCGGCGTCTATGGTGAACTACACTGGAAAGACTGGCGTAGCGACTGCGACCCCTGAGACGAGCGAACGTCTTTAGAAGATAAGTAGGTTGGTCTTTATCCTTACTGGTACCATATGAGTCTGGAACCGAAGACGGCTAGTTGATTGGCTTGATAGGTAGTGTTCGGAGAAATAAACCAACAGAAGGGGAGATAGGTGACAACCCGATGGTTGACCCGATGGAGTAGTGGTTGAAAAATCTCTATCCGAAGAACAACGATGGCGACCCGACGGTTGAATCGGCGGAAGAACGGTTGAATAATTCACCCCCGGAGAACTACGGAGACGGCCCGAAGATAGACTAGAAGGACGACGGGAGGACCGTGGGAAACAACTGAAGTCTTGAAGTAAGTGGGAGGACAGTAGAATCCCTTTATTGTCAATACACTTCCGCCATCAAACAACTCTAACTTGCTAGGAGCCAAGGAGGGGTTTTTAGTCTGTCCATCATCGAAAGAATATCTAGTCCTCCATCACCATACAAAGTCTCATGTTCCTCAAAAATTAACTCATGACCCGTCGGAATATCGGTAACCATCAGCGGCCCTTGCAGTAAAACGCGAGTGAGTTATAACCACGGGACGTGATGTCCGGCCGTCAAGAGGGACGAGTAGCTGACTATAGAATTTCATCATTCTCATTAATTACTTCTATATCATCATCACGCAAAGCCACGAGACACTAGGAAATCTGCGTCTTACGAGTACCAGCGGTACCGTTATGCATATCTTATCAGCATCATTAGGTCTTAACAATGGGCGCTGAGCTTCATTCACCGCCGCCACTGTAGTCGCCCTCATCTCTTTATCAACTGCACACCACGGACCCGGTGGACTTATGTTGGTACGTTGCACACCACGGATTTAATTGCCAGACTGACTGCTCATGTATTGGAATCCTCACTGGACTGAGGCAGGATTTCTTTCGTTGAAGATACTTGAGAACGGGCCGTTGGATAACTTGAGTGTAGAAACCGTCAATAGCCAAGGCTTGATTTTTTCGAGGCAAAGGATTCTGGTGCCAGGGACGTCAAGGATGGGCGTACCGATGCAGCTTTTACCGCTACTTATGCATGGCGGCAGACCGATTTTTAATGTGCAATAGGGTGTCTCTAGGCTTTTTTTGATCACAAAAAGTCACTATTGGATATTTCGTATGATAAAAATGGATGAAATTAGAAATTTGTGTACAGTAACAATGAAGATATAATGAATCAACAGGGCTGCAACATTAACAATAAATCGTCTGCCTTCTAAAACACTCTCCTTATTTTTTTTAATCAGTTTGAATTCTCCATAATTCTGTAAAATTACTTTAAAGTGGACTGTTATCTAGCGCACTGTTACAACACCCGTGCATATATATTGAACCAATTTCACAGAAAATAAATGTAAACAGTGGAGAATTAGTCTCATTTAACCCTACCACTCATATTGTGAGGTGTGCTAATATGCATGGAGGGATTTGTTTACAAAACTGCTTCCCAGACGATATCACATGTACAGCGAGTACGCATCAACGCAATACGCAGACGCACTGTTTTGGACCAATTTGAAGGTGCAGCAGTAACAATGGACAGATTGATTAAAAAACTGGGTAGTTCATTGGATAAAACCTACCATAAATTTGTAATATTTTACTCTAGCTTCTTATTTTTTGAATGGTGTTAAAGAATGAAAAAGGTCCTGTTTTAGCCTCTGCTGTGTATCTAATCTTACACGGCAGATCAAACCCTATGGCATTTAAGGGAGAGCGTGGCCCACTGGTTTAGGTATTTGCCTTTGGTGTCAGAAGGGCCCCCGTTTTCAAGCCCCAGTGGGGCCACTTTGCTGGGATTTAAATGGGTACTAAATTCTGGCTTGATTTGTATGAATATTTTAAAACTGGATTCAACAAGCGCTTTTACAGTCGTCCACTGCGACGGCTAGTATATCATGGCCTTAATTGGAGTAGATGTCACTTCAAACTGAATATATGCCCTGCTTTTGTTTCGTCTGAGCTAGATGTCAGCAGTAATTAACAAAAAAGACTACCAGATAGCTTTATGTATGAAAATAGATAAATTATATGAAACAAAGCATTTTGCAAAGGTACGGTAATCATGACAGCATATAAAATGTACACTGTACTCTGCTTGACAGGTGAAACCTAATGTAGCAAAGAAACATCGACAAGCGACATAAAAGTGCAATTCAAATCAGCCTTTACAGCATGGCTTGATGCCAAGCTCTTTAGCTTGAATCTGATGCAGGGAAGGCAAGTGTTTGACATTGACAGTACATAACCATCAAGGAGGGTCCAGAGGCAGTTCCCCCCCTTAAATTCTGCCCCCCCCCAAATGAGTGACCGTTGTACAGTGTCTATGGAGAGGACCCAAATTTTGCACCCGCCCCCCATTCCAATATGCCTCGCATCCCTTCGTGCCCCCAATTTGCCAATTTCTGGTTACGCCACTAACAACGACATATAACATTTGGATTTTTTTACCCTTTGAATCACCTGAAGTAAATGGTCGGTCTGTGTGTGTGAAATATTGTTTTTTTTTTTTTTTTTTTTTTTTTTTTTTTTTAATAATTTTTAACTTGTAAGTAATAAGTTTACTCGTATTAAATTTATATCTATCTGACTTCTGCTACTTACATCAATTTCCTCTTGTTTTTACTGAGACAGACCAGATTTACATAAATCTTATAACTGTGTTGGACCATGGTACCCTCAACCTCTAATATTCAAGTTTTTTGTAACTGCAACAAATAAATAAAAAAACAGCATAATTAAATTTGATTACAAAAAATTAGGGATATCAAAGAGTTTGGCTTACTGAAAATGAAATAATTTGCAAGACTGGGACCAAGTTAATCCATAATCAGCTTTCATTGTTTCACTTTTTTCCTTCAGTATATCTGAATCTTCCTGAATGCCCTGACACTACCTGCCTTCTACAGTAATTTTCGTACAGCCTTTGCCTGATGGGCTAATTAACAATCAAATATTTAATTCAATAACCAGATTGAAATGCAGCTTAAAACTATTTAAGCTCTACCCTCTTCAGCGCTCTATCCATTATTTAAACATGTTGCTGAATTGGATAAAAAAAAAATCACTACAGTTGGCAACAAAAAAGTATCTTGGCATGTTTTTTCGATCATATTGTGCAAGTTCAATAACTTTGACAGTTTTTCAAGCATACATTTTGTTGCCTAGAGCTTGCTCTTTCATTTAAAAAATGGCTGAGATAGAACTTCCGAAAGACTTAAAAGAACCCCCCAAACAAAGTTTGCAGTTTTTGGAGTTTTTCAATGGGACTTGCAGTGTACTGTCGACACGAACAAACGCTGATCACAATCAATACTGGCATAGGCCTTTCTTTCTCGCTCATTCAGTCGGAATAACCCTTTTTTTTGTGTAAAATCACTACACATGTATGTTGTGTTGTAGCAAGTGCCACTGAAAAAACCAAAAACTGCACCTTTGTGTTTTGGTTTTTACTGTCTTTCAGGCGTTCAATCTCATCCATTTTTTGCACAATTTTTTACAAGTGAGGTGTTAAATGAAAGAGCAGATCTAGGCACAAAATGTATATTTCAAAACGTTTCAAAAGTATCTGACTTTGGCACAATACTATCGAAAAACATGCCACTATAATTTCCAATGTGACCAATTGGCATGGGGTTACTTTACGTTCCATAGAACTTCCATTCGTGTACCCACCTTTATCACAAACAGTCTTTCCATATCTTGTAGCGCTGCTGCTTCATAGTTGTGATTTACCACGTCTAGTAGGAATACGTTCACCCACACTGTATATGTTACTACACAGTGGGTCCGGGTTGATGGTTGTAGCTGAACAACCCCCTAGCACTGAAGGGACTTGAAGTTACGTGCGTGGTGATGCGGGCTAAAACAAGAATCCCTGAAAAAAAAGGTTGGCAAATGGGAAAATATCCATTTTCTGAATCTTTTTAGGGATTTGAAGAAAAAAATTTACTCTCAACGGATGTCTAGATACTTCACTCAAGTCTAAATTTTGTACTCTCTCAAAGAATTAAGCAAAATTGACCCTAAATAACACTTCCTAAATTTGTCTCTACAACAACCAAAGAAAGAGAAGTATTGAAGTACAATTCTCTTGAGAACCCCACGTAAAAAAAACACTGACCCAAGTGTGTGATTCTAAAATCATCATTAGAAAACATGTTTATATAGTTTTTTTCCTTTGACCAGTTTTAGTCATTTTTATATGCCACAGCAGTGTCTGTACAATGGTCTATGCGTAATTGAAACCAAAAAACTCAAAACAAAGGTTTTTTTACAAAATTTAAAAATTGTCAGCATTGACCATGCCTCAGTACTTTTTTAAAACTCTCTCCAGGACACAACAGCCTATGGGAAAATTTGAGGCCGACTGTCAGTTTTTTTTAAACAAAAGAACAATTCCCTACGACTGAATACCACGATACCAGAGGATTAAGGAAGCATTACCTTCAATGTCTGTAGTACAATATCTGTCCATTGCCCTCTTGGAACCGATTCAAACAGCATCTCATCAAGAGGAGCCTCTTCCACTTTGATGGCAATAGTAGACTTGCCCTTTCGCTGCGCTTTCCTTTTCCTCCCTCACTTGTTCTTGGAGCTTCATCCAGCGCTGATAATCTTGAGGCTCAAAGAGATACTCAGGTTTCATGTTATCTACAGAGGCCCTTGACTCCCTGTTGAGACATTTAGGTCAGGAAAGGTTACCGAGTACAAACCAAACAGTTTGGTAACATTTTTGGTCAGGTTAACACTTGGAATTTCATAAGATTTCTGAAGTAATGGTACACACAATACAAAAATGATCCTGCAGAAAACACTAGTGTTGAGTCAATGGCAATGGCATGTGCCAGAAACCTGCAAATCTGGGGCTCAGCACAAAATAGACCATTTTAAATCTTGTTGGCAAACAACCCCAGTGGGGTTTTGAACACAGGGACTTTGATAATGCATAAATATGATTAACCTCAGAATCTAAGCAACTTCATACTTCAAAACCACACCACCTGTTTTGATATATGTACTTTTAGCAATTATCATATAATCCGGTCCAAATATCCTGGTCCTGCTGAAGTGGCCATGTTAATAACCTTGCTTGTTACTTTGGAACCCAATATCATTACTGTGTCTAAGATTGGTCCTTGTGGACACACAAAAATACAGCCATTACCTGAGAATGTGAGGAGAGTTGAATAGCTGCCACTCAATTGTAACACTCTCTCAGTGGGGTCTGCAGCAGAGGGCTTGGTTTAAGGTATCACCCGGGACAGCCGGCCAACTCATAGTGCATAGTCATAGCTTGTCTTGGTGTAGCTGGCGCTTCTGGTTGTTGGGATGCTGGACTGTCTTGGCTGTTCTTGTCACTGGCAGCTTCTGTAGGCGAGTTCTTTGCCACTCCACTAAGACATCAAAAAAACCACTTTCTGATCAGCAATTTTTTTATTTAAGGTGGGCTGCTGGGAAGTCAGGAAGTCAAAGGACTGTTTTTTTGCCCGTATCTTCTTAATTTTGTTCCAACATATATAAAGTATACTTTTGAGAAGGAAAAGACTCAAGGAATCCAATATGATAATATTTTTCCCAAAAATACGTATTTTTTTAGAAAATCATAAAAAAATGGGAGTTTTCACACTCATTTTTTTTGGTTCCTATAAAAAAATACGAAATGTTAGAAAAATTGTGCCTTGTTCGTATTTGTATTACAGAGTCATAGTTCTAGGGTCGGTATTCCCCTTTTTTCAAATTCCGCACTATTTATCAAATTATTTGCCAAAAAAAAAGCCAAAAACGCGTGTTTCCATTTTGGAACAACGCCAAGATTGTTCAAAGTTGACATAATCACGATTTTAAACCAAAATGAAAAACTAAAAAAACCGACCCCTAGATTTTGATATGCTCTATACTAATGCATTTCATTTCTTACATGATGCTGATATGGATTTACGAGTAACTGGGAACCGAAAATTCCGAATTATCCGCCGCAAGTGAACACAGGAAATCGCATTTTGTCCAATATTTGTCCCATTTCGCTACAAATATATCCTTACTCCAAACCACAACGTTTCATCTCTTATTCTTCACACTGCTTCTGCACCAGGTCAAAATTGCTTCAATCTGGATACTATTATCAAAATTCAACAATTATGAGGCGCAATCGGGAAATTTAAATCCCATTCTGTTTGCAAAGGCAACTCACGTGGGCAACGATTTTACAATTGCATACAAGTTAACATGGGTGTGCTTCATATCGAATCGATGCTCAAGGCGTTTCTGATCGCTCATTAACAATCGCGCGCCGCCGAATAGCAGAGGCGAGTATTGCGAATACGCGCAATTACCCGCCCTTTTTGCAGTTCAGGCCATGTGATTGTTCTTGTCAAAAATGCGTACATCGTAAAAGTAAAATGAAACAAAATTATGAGGAAAAAATAAATATATATAATTCTGTTAAAATGATGGAAAGAAACCAGGTTAAAATTTGGCCGTTAAACTGAAAAAAACTAAACTGGCCATTTGACAAGTTCCTGCTTCACACGCACCTTAACATATTTGAAAAGCCAGCAAGTGAGAGCATTATGTTAAAATACAGGAGGTAGAATTATTATATTAAATACCCCAATAATTGCAAAGACATGTCAGGGCTTCTTCAGGTCAGGTTCTTCAGGCCAGGAGGACCTGCTACGGGTATCCTGGTACCAGTAGCTACTGTCCCAGGGCCGGGTTGTCGGCGGCTAAACCGACTCCCCATCAGTTTTTTGTTAAGAAAACCGATGAGGAGGGTAACTGGTTTCCCACCCTGTAGACTAAAAAAAATAAAATCTAACCTGTAAGAGCGCCACTCGGAGAGCTAAAGGCGGTCATCCAGCCTGCTTTTACCTGCTGCCTGGGCGGGAATGCATTGGTGGGGGGGTATCCCCCAAAGGCTAGGGCCAACCTCCAATAACGGTGGTTCTGTGTGCAGGAAGGAGGGCATCCGACCGATTTAAAAACCGCTCAAATAATCTCCTCATGAGCCAATACAAAGGGGCACCAACCAGCCCGGAGGTTGGGGTGTGGTGTCACCTACCTACCATAAGAGGAAAGGTGAAAGGAATCACCCCGTGCCGCGCAAGCGTTGCTTGCATCATGACGGCTTGCGGCTCGGGTAGGTGGAAGTCTGAATGTAGGAGCATGAGAGGGAAGGGTGTAGAGATATGCGAAGAGTTCAGGAAGAGGACGGTTGAATGTGTGTGGTTTACACGGAAGTGAGGTGGATAGGGGAGGGGGCTCGAGGTGGGAGTTGAGGAGAAATTAAAGTATAAGTTGTGGTGGGGCAGGGAAATAAGGATGGATTTGGGGGAGTGGGAAGTATTGGTTAAGGAGGAACGTGTAGAGGTAGTGGATGTGAAGGAGGAGTGATAGTGATACGGTGTACTGTCTTGAGGTGAGGTAGTGAGGCTCCTATTTGCGCGTATTCGCCGCAGAGCTGTAGCAACATGAAGAGAAGGGCATTTTTGTGATGAGATGGCAGAGGAATGGGATATGTAAAGTGTGTGTGAATAGTTTCTCTTCTGTTTTGTGATTTAATGGCAGGTGGGAAAAGGGATCAATGGGTTTGGGGGGTTCACAGAGGGAATGGGTTTGGGGAGAGAAACCTGGAAGGAATGATGCTGTTAGAGTTTTTGTGATGAGAAGTGGGTGTGATAGCGAATACGTGGTTAAGAAAGAGGACAAAAGTAAAGTGACCTTTAGTTCAGGGGGAACGAGTCAGAGATTGATTATGTGCTTGTGGGTAAGGAGAGGAGAAGGTTTTGAGAATGTTAAGTAATTCTAGGGAATTGACACACATGTTGGGTGTTGCCGATGTGGACAAGTGGAGGTGAAAAAGTGGTGAGGAAGTTGGTGCATGTGAGGAGGAAAGTATGGAAGCTGGAAAGAAGAGACAAGAAAAGAATTTTTGAGATGAGA
>JAMKCH010042510.1:0-11544 GCA_023653785.1 Ophioderma brevispina | reverse complement strand
ATGAATCAGTTTTTACGTATAGTGTAATTTCACAGAATTATTGGCAGAATGCCTGTCAGTAAAATACTGGAAAAAAATTTTAATTATATTTTTGAGTGTGGCAAAACCGTCTCAAATACAGCTACACACATTGTACTAATATAAACATTTGGACCAGATTATTATAGCCCCCCCTCCCCCGTGTTGATCGAGAGAGGAATCTCGCAATATCCCATTGATCGATAGCTCACATAATAAGCTGCCGTTGCGGTGGTTTTCAGATACAGCAAACATACGAATGCATATTGGTCGTTTGGAATGACTTTCATTGGCGTTTGGGTATGCTTCCCCAAAAAGTGAAAAATCTATTATATCTAAAAATTGGAATGTTATTTTTTTGTGATTCAATATGTGGTATATGAAAAAGAGTGTATTTAGTATCATAATATGCAAAAAAACTCAATTGCCAAAATGGTCGCTTGGCCTGTTTGGAAGACACATGACGATAAGTTCCACTTGGTTTTATTAAAAAAATGTCCTGTAGATTTTATATGACTTAAATACTGTATGTAGTATTTCAACATTGTTTAGTAAAATATTTTGAAGCAGTCTTATTGACGTAAATTTAATTCGTGTTTGGTCATTAAACGTTTTCCATCAAACTTTGTTAGCCATTCCATATTTGTAACTTTTTGTTTCCTTGCAATTGAGCTTAATCAAAACGGTATCATTTTTAACGTGGTATTCATACAAAGTTCAATAGGTTGTGCATTTTGCAAGGGGTTACCAGTGACGGAGTGTCCTGCCACCAATCTATTATGTTCTCAATTGCTGCACCGGTTTATTGTCCATTGGAGACACTGTCATGGGTTTAGTCTGTCTAGAAACACTCTTTGTATTGAGCCTATAGTTACTTCTACCCGGTACTCTCTCTACGCCGAATTACAAAAACCCTTACAAGACTAAAAAGGACCAAAAAATTGATTTTGAAAGCGGAGCGAGCAACAATTAGGGGTTTTTAGACTTTTAAGTTCACAGTCTTCCCGATATCTCAATTGTGGTGTTAACGAACTATGAGCGATTTCTTAAAACGTAAACAAATCGCGCCCCTATTTTCATCAAAGTCCATTTTTTGACCAATGTTGTATAAGAAAATGGTTGGGTAGTAAAGACTCTGTAAGTGATTAGCTTAACACGGCCGCATTTGTCAAGAAATGACGATTGTATGCATTTGTTTTACTAATAAAAGTTCGGGAAATAAAACAGTCGTAAATGCATCTTCAAGACCGCTTTAAAATGCTTTAGTGTCCTGTTTTTCACAAAAAAGAGTATAAGGTGTTGATATGACCTCACCATAGCAAATTTAAAACACAAAATGGGCATTTTGAGATTGTAAAAAAATTAAATGTCGATAGTGGCTTAAGGTTAGAAACAACAATTTTATAAGATAAGGGGGTAAATTTAATACAGGATATTTTGGATAATAATGCATATAGTGTGTAAATCCACACGAATACAAGGTCTCGATTTAAAAGGATTAAAACGGCATGGTTTGTCTAGGTTCTCACCTTTAGTTATAGGTAAAGATCGAGGTATCCTGGGGCAAAACTTACCCAATGATCGATTTTGTTTGAAAAACTGGGTGTCAAATTGTTCCGACCTTTAGTTAACAGGTAAGTCTTATTAAGTTTCAAGGTAATCCTGGGGTAAAACTGACCCCCGTGCTCGACGATTTGGTTCCAACTCGGGTTGTAAATAAAATTGTTCGTTGGCCTTAGTTTCAATGTTTGGCATTAGTTGCGTAATAATTATACACCAAAATGTAACAAGGGTTTACATATTATATACATGAGTTCCCAAAACTTGACTCCAAATTGTATACAGAGCTGTCACCCAAAAATTAAAAGTAGATTTTTGCTTAATAGTCTAGAGCAATAATTTGACACCGGTTTTCAACAAAGTCTGAGCATTGGATAGGTTTTTCCCCATGATGACCTTGAACCTTATCAGGTCATCGGTTGGAGACCTTTTTGTACTTCTTTAATGAAAGAAAAAACATGGTAGTGTTTAAACACATTTGAACTTGATTCCAAAGTGACCCGTATTAATTTTACCTCCCTTATTACACTGTTCGAAAAATACTGATTCATTTCACCCATCAAACTATTAACAACATCTTTTTAAAACTTTTCCCAAACTTCGAGAATAGGATTTTCTTTATAATCCTACTTCCTTAAATGCCTGCTTCAGCAGTATCATATTAAGCAATATTGGCACATTTTTTTGATTGAGCGGCGCCCCCAATTTTCAAAATTTATATTTTTGCCACATATACTTGGTAATGTCTCGGGAGGAAATATACCTGCGAACGAGAATTGCTATTAAAAAAAAAATGCGTAGTTATCACAAAAATAAACGATTCTTGTAATTAGATGGATTCAACAGCTAGGACCTTAACGGAGAAGCTGGAAATGCTACGTTCAAGTCCGTATGCTGAATAGTGCCACCTTGCGAAAATAACCTCTAACTTGCCCGACTATTTAAACAAGAAGGATGAGCGAGACACGTACATGGCGCTATTTCCCGGCTATTTCACATTGGAAGGCCGTTTCAGGCACATCCGAGAATTTTATCAGCGGGGATCCCCGATAATAATTATTCTCGTACAAACATTCCTTCGTTTGTTGTTGTGACACATAGGACATTTTCGAGCCTTAACCTTCACAGGGATGTAGTTTAATAGAAGTACAAAGGCACCGCTGTAAAAATCTCCAAATTTTGAAAAATTGGGGGGGGGGGCGCCTTCAAAAAATTGTGCTAAAATTTTTTTTTTAAGTTTTTTGTATTTTTCATGTTTATTTGTCAATAGCATGAAATGACAAATTAATATATGTCTCTGTCGTGAGGTGGTATAAAACTATGACAAATATCCTTTTTCCCGAGACCAATCGTCTCACCATCTGTCAGAAGGTTTTGTTTTCATAGCATTTAGTATCTATTTTCATTAAGTTCTTGTAACTGACACTTATCGCTTCAATTTCAACATCCTCCCTTGTTGATTATACAATGAGATCGCAGGGGAGCTTTTGCACTTTGAATTGAGGAAGGTTTGTAATATAGGTTACAGTTCAAGTATTATAAAAATTGAGAGGCATCATGTATTATATACCTATTCGAAATGATACCACACACCGCCGTATTGATATACAATCACTCGATATGTTTCCATCTTTTATTCTCATGAGAACAAATTCAATTGGTGTAGATGAGAATGGTTGTCTTAAAGGATCATATTGCTCAGAGACTATGACGATATTTTCTCTTGTGCAATATATATAAATAAATTTTGGATATACACACCGTGCACATTGAAGTGCAAATAGAGATTTAATTAAATTCTGCTGTTTTTAGTGCTGACTTGAGTATGTTATTTTTCTCTTTGTTTTCGAGTTCGCTAACACTTCGCATCAGATGTTATGAAACTATTATGTAATTCATTTATAGGTTTAATAAACACCACAACACACTTAGACACAATAGGATATGGAAAAAAACTCACACAGTGGAAATACAGAAGTGTCCCTAAATAAATGCAATCCTTGCAGTTGGTGCTATAATTTCAAAATTACTGAGAATTATTCAAATTTTATAATAGATTATCTGAAAAGAAAGGCTATTCATGCAACCCTACCTCAAATTGCCCCATTCCAACTTTGTCTAAGATCATTGAAGCAGGTTCACATTGAAAAGTTGGAAATTTAATGTCTTTTAACGTTTTACCTATGGCAGTTGTGTTATGACAAATCCATGTGAATATTGTAAATTGCACTGGAGGAATTAAATACCAATGATGCAAATAGTATTAATGTTGATACTTTCCTAGTTCTGGTAGGGCATTTGCTTGAAAACAACAACAACACAAACAGACAACAACAAACAAAAAAAGGGTAACAACTGAAAAAAAAAACTTCAGTATTATTAACGCTTCTGACAGATGTCATGTATAAAGAGAGAAACATTCCCTTATTTGCAAAGCTAGGTGTGTCTTTATATGTTTAATATTTAGTTGACAAGGGTATACCGAGTTTAATTGAACCAAAAGAAGAGAAGGTAAAAAAAAGCTATCGTACCTCAGCATGCTTGGATTGTGTGTAATCAGGCAAACTTCCCGCGGTTATTTCATTGGAATGGACGTTTTCAGCGGCCGTTTAAATTGTTATCGGGATCCGATATAATTATTTAATAAAAAACAATTCTATGCGACCTACAGAGATTTGTCGAGAATTACATTTACAGGATATAGTTTACTAGCCAGAATACCAATGCAAACTGTGCAAAAATTATTTTTTTTAAATGGAGGCGCTCTTCATGAAAGAATGCGGGTGTAATGCTTTTTAAATCGGAGTAAGTAGTTTGTGATAACTTAACCCCGCCGGCGTATCCAGACCTGGCTTTTGAGGGGGACTCCAGGGGATGGAAGGACTATTAGTCGAAAATGGGTTGAGGGGGTTGGGTTAAACTGATTTCGTGACTTTTGACCCACCACCAAATTCTACCAGGGATCATAAATAAATCGGGGATAGGAAAACTCGATCAACGGAAGTGGATGCATACTGCACATTGATCTGCATGAAATCCGTAGCTTAGGATCAACGGGTCGTACCGGGAGCTGTCAGCTACGCTTCCGATTACGTCCAGACTGCATTAACTAAATCAGGTATACCTCGTACATGGGTGCGCGCTATTCTATGGCACAATAATATAATCCTGAAAAGAAAAGCAAACATGATTTTTAACATGTTGAAAGGATTTTTTTCTAATGGATTAAAGGAAGGCCATCAAAATTTAGGGTTGGGATTGATTCCGTTTATTGTAAAAATACGATATAGGACTAAATTATGCATTTACACCCTCCTAAGGTGTATTAGATAATTTTTCAACCGCGATGATTTTAAACATTTTTGCTTTCTTTTCAAGATTCATCTCACGGCATTACTATGCGCAAACGTCTATGGGCATTTGTAAACAGTGTCACCCGCCTGATTCTACCCTGTACCTTGGTAAATCAATTTGAAGACACGTGACATCAGTATCATAACCAGTGGAGACAGTAATTCGGGAAGTCCAAAAAAGAGGAAAGGGAAAAAGAGTGAAAGAGAGAAGAGAAAGGGAAAAGAGAAAAGAGAAGAGAAGAGGAAAGGGAAGAAAGGAAGGGGAAAGGACGAAGAGAAAAAGCGGTTATGAAAGAGGGGAAAGGGAGCGAGAGAGAGAAAAAAGAGGGCAGAAGAGAAAAGGGGCAGCAGGACGAGAAAAATAAAAATAAAAGAGGTGAAAAGAGGAGAGCCAACCTTCTCCGCTCTGCTACACCCACTCTTCAGAATATCTGGGGCCACGCGAACATTTTGGGGGTCGGTGCGTTACATCAAATCGGTGCATTACAAACAAATCCAAAATTGCGAAACCTCTTGACACCCCCCCCCCCCCCCGCGACGGTCAGGTCTGGTTACGCTCCTTAACGACCATATTGGTTGTTCGTGATGCTTAGATAACATGCTAGATGAAGAGATAGATGGTATAGTGTGTATTAATAAAAACGCAGCAAAACTTCTCCCCAATATTGTGGTAATTGTGTTAAAATCCATTTCAAAATAATTAATGCCATTAAAAAAAAAAAGAAGTTTATAATCACATGTTTTGTGTAGATCAAAAGTTTTTTAAGATATATTTTATATGTGCATTTTTAATAATGCTTTTGCTGATTTGAAGCGAAAAAATAGTATTTCACACAGGCGATATGATGCAATGCTTGCATTAAGGGATTGCGTAGATTGAGATGTATCGAAAGGCATAATGTTCTAACGACACCTATTTAGGTTCGTTTCGTGGCTTTAATTTTAATATTAAAATATTATTACATTAGAATCATAATGTTATCACCATTTCAACGAAATCCCCATATAATTAGGTTCGTACAAAGAAGTGTTGTAAATAAAGGTATGTTTTAGCCTCCGCCCTGTATCTATCGTGTCACATGTCACAGGCGCATCAGAATTATCAAGTAGCAACAGAGCAGGCGAGGGAAGCACGTACAATAGAAGCAAACAGTAACAAAATGAAAAAAAATTATAACAAATGTCAGGGGACGCTATAAATATAAATGTAACACCAAACTTGGTGATACTTAACACCAGAGGGTGCGGTCCCGAATTGATTCCAGGAGGGCGTTAAATAAACATCAGTAGTGACAATTTGGCACTGGCAGTGTTAAAAAAAATAATTAACACCGACATGTGGTGTAAAACTAACACCAAGCAGTGTCATATTATACATTGCAACACCAACATTTGTTTAATATAACACTAATATGGTGGTATTTAACACCGAAATGGTGTAAATTTAACACCAGTGGGTGCGGTCCCCTATTGATTCGAGGAGGGTGTTTATTTTTTTTTAAAGAGTAACACCCATGTGTTAAAGTTAACACCCCAGTTTGCAGTGAAATCACAGTTTCCTTCCAATTCTTAATGTACGTGTTATTTTATACAGACACAAATGAAATGTCGCTTTTTTGTTCTTTAAACCACACAGAATGCGGTAAGCATGCTGTGCGGGCTTTGGTCAAGAATTGACGACACATGAGCATTTCAAGCCGTGTAGAAATTGGGAAGACGATGTTATGAATCGCAAAATAACCTTCCCAATAGATGGTGATCGAAAATTACACCGCCATGTAGATTGTGAATTGGACACTCTTGGATAGAAATTCTATAACTGTAATGACTTGTTTAATTTAGAAAAATCGAAAGTGTCAATTTGATTTGTACATGTATCAGTTGTTATAAATGGCCAAAAAAGTCCATCAAATTGTTTGGAATTGTCTCCCAAGTTTTTGTAATGTTTCTTGTAACACGTTATGTAGGTTACAGTTCAATTCATGCGCGTCACGACATGATCACAGTACGGGTTTCTGTATGACACATTGGATCTACATTACACTATGTAAAGTTTTACATTACACCACAGTGAACGTGTGACTTTTTAAAAATTAAGTTTATATTTCATTTTCAAGTCAATCCATCATGTCATCGTTTCCACGATCCGTTATTATCCAACTCCTGTCCTGGGCCTGTCAGGGGGTCCGTATATACGATAACACAAACACACAAAGGTCTATAATAGACGATTTCATCCAAGTTGGCTTTTAGAAGCGTTTTTGATGTAACGGTGACATTTTATCGTGCTTCGCGCGCAACATTTCTATATTAAAAGCATAGTCCCGAGTTTTCATCTACCCCTGTGCCCACCAACTCTCGGCGGCCCTGCATCTACTTACGTATTCATTCGTCCATCTACAAAATCTGCTTATCCTCCCCCCAGCAATTCATCCATTCCTTCATTATGTTTATCTACCTAAAATGATCGCGTAAAGTAAATGTATTTCTATCATGTTTTCGATCGACTAAAAATACAAAAATAACAGAGTAAGTAATTAGGCGGTCATGAATTCTTATCTATCTACAGTTGTATAGGTCCACGCCATCTTTATGATCAAAGTATAGATTGAAACTGGAAGGGTAACGCATATCTGTTTTCTGTCCTACAAATAAGCCTATTTCTTGAGGCATTCTTAATCCAATAACTGATAGAAGTACGCCTGATACAGATAACCAGCCAATACTGACAATCAAATGCACCTTTCTATCAAATTCTGTGAATGTCACCTCAGGACTGTTCAACCAGTTTACCTTACAATTTTGTGATCTACTTCCTTCTCTCATATAGGGTGAGTCACAAAAACTGGACCCTGATTTTGTTCGCCATTTTGTATATATCTCAACATATGTGTAACGGAAAGCTTATTAAATTAGTTTTAAATTTCTGCAAAGATCATTAACATCGGTTAGGTATACACCAGGCACATCAATGTCCAGAAGGAAATTGGGCTATTTATTGTTGGAGTCACAATTTACCAATGAGAAGAAGAATACTTAAGTTTTGTCTTTATTTGTAGATCAAAACATGCCACATCTTTAATGTCTGAAATAAATGTACCATTGTCACCATTGTCACTCCATTATGATAACCACTACTCTAACATAAAACATGGACATACCTCACATGCCATGTCATTTTTGGCAGTGAATCGTTTTGTTGACCGATGTGAATTTAAATGGTCATGGGCAATACTGACTTCTTGATTCAATAGCGCAGACTGATATAATATGGTCAAATCTTGAAATCTGAAGTAAGTATTCTTTAATTGTATTGAGGTTAATCTTCCAAGTAGTTAATCACATGTCAATTAATAACATACAAACCTATGAGATACTCAAAAGATATTCACGTTGTGTTGACAATCATCATAAGACAAACTGCAAACCTGAAGAAACACATTGGCCGAGACGTCATACTGGCCGTGAAAATATTGGTAACATGGACGTGCCCATCAGTTCCTTTTTTATTTCCCCCTTCCAACTAGCTAATTAATGTATATTGTAATAATGTTACTCCTCGCTAGTTACTACTTGCCAACTTAAGGGTAAGTTACTAAATCGAAGTGCGCAGCTGAAAAGTAACTTCGAGTAGTAACCTCCCTAGTAAGTAATAAAGGATAGATTACCTCGCTTGTAATTTAACATCATCATACCCCACAAACTCAAATTTATGGAAAATGAACAAGAGAAGTTGGTGTCTTTCAGGTTCAGCAGTCATAAAATGGGATTTTCGTATTGAAAACACCAGCACACATGAAATAATACAACATCATACAGCGCATGACGGAATCAATTGCAATACTTCATTAAGTTTGCACGTTTACCAAAATATAAACAAGTCTTCCATCGTGCTCGTAAAATATCCTTTTATATGAAGAAACTTATACCAAAGATTCGTTATAATATTTTAAGCACCTTTTGGGCGAAGCATATATCAAAATATTAATTAAGAAGAAAGATAAGTTAGGTTGAAAATTGTTTCTCGCGGAGAAGAGTTTATGGAGCAAGAGTAACTGCCGAGTAAGAAACTGCCGAGTAAGAAACAATAGGATGTCGAGTAAGCAGTCTGGTAAAGATATCCCGATGAGTTGGTGCACGCAAAATCGAGAGATACCTCTCAACTTACTAGACTAGTAGCTTACTCGTCAGTTACCCCGATTTGGTGCCCGTGAAATATTTTTGCAGTGTACGTACTTCTCTGTCATTGTACTATTGGACATGGGTGGGGGGGGGGTTTTTTTTTTTTTTTTTTTTGGGGGGGGGGGGAACAAATATGTAACTTCCTGCAATCGTACTATTTTTCCATAGTCATATTAAACGGCGCTATTCTGTGGCATGACAGTATAACAACTATAAGACTGGTTGTAAAACTGTCACCCAAATGTCAGATCAGACTGCAGAGTGACATAATGCTTGAGGGACCGCTGTCTTTTCTAAATAAATGTCACACAGGATGTCTTTGTATCTCTCTCTTGTTGTTCTTTTATTATCTTTTCACTTACACAATTCGTAAACAAAATTATGAAATGGGAATGAAGGAAATGCAGGTGGCAGCTGCGGCTTGTACAGATCTGCAACCTATTTATAGAATACATGATAAAGACATCGTCTGATATGACAGCAGATTGGTAGCATGTAGAAATGGAGTAATTAATAAAAGCTAGCGAGTCCCGAGCGAATCCAACAACCATTTGCCAATAACAAGAATGACCTAAATATGGGGAAAAATACAAGAAAGGACATGAAATACCCTTGTTAAATAAATGAGTTATTTTAATTTCAAACAAGTAGAGTGCGTATTCCCCACTGAATTTATTAATGAGAAAACAGCTTAACCACAGACGACGTTTGACCTCTTAGTAAGACCTCATTAGCATTTGAAGATTCCAATTAGACCTTAACATGTTAAGAAATGGACCAATTTCAAATTTTAACTTGACCTTATCTTACAACTTGATTTCAGGTTTCCGTGTTACATTTTATTATCCAAGCTGGATTCCAATTGGACTTTATCTTTTCACATGAGATGCAAATGTTATAGTCCATTTTGTTATATCTTTATTATTGTTATTATTGTAATATTTAATATTTGTATTGAAATATGGTGGGGAAATGAATATTCCGTTGCTTAAACTGAGTTAAAATATAAAACATGCTACTTGAAGGCATTGCTATTGCTAATAGAAATCTTGCCGATTTAGATGAAGTCTATTTAAATTCAACTTTCGTATAGGATATGTTGAAGTAAGAGTCAATGTTACAATTTTTTTTTGTTAACGGGATTTTGTGGCATGAAAAGATATTTAATCACACAAAATACACATCTCATCCAATCAATATGCAACTGATAACAGCAGCTAAGAGAGGCCTAAACTCAAATTGTGAATCACTTTTAACCGAATTGTATCCTTTGTGGGTGTCGTTGAAGATTTGAAATGATTTTATATAACCGTTACTTTGATCTATATCTCTTTTGTACTGAATAAAAAAGGGGGGAAATCAGCAGATAGTCGTTTTAATAAAAACATCTTTTGTAAAACTGAAGTGGACGATATGATGACGATAATACCTTTGCATTCATAAGCCTCAGGACATTACTCCAAAATTTGGCACCAGGGGATTTGACATGATCTATCAATCAACATACTCTGCACTTCCACACACACATAATTTAAACTCTTTTCAGTTGGGATCTCAGTAACCTAATTTTTCTGTAAATTAAGTCGTCTGTTTGCTACTATTTTTTTTATCATATCGCATCAACTCTCATTAAATAAAAAGCTTTTAGAACCGAGAGATTGTGAGAGGTATATCTTTCTTAATAACATCATGTATCCGGAGTGTCAAGTGATATCTAAAATACGTTATAGTCATTTTATTACTCCCCTTGAACCTAAAACCGTTGTATATAATTAAGGTTTGACAGCATATGGTTTGGTTTGACAGCATAAAGTAGATCACCAACAGTATTATCCTTTAAACACAGTGTTCTGTAATTAACTCCGTGCGGAAAACGGCGTAAAAGGACTTGAAAACAAATTATGTCAAAAGAGCGTCTGCATAGAATTAGACTCTTTCCCCAAGTTGGTGTCATGGCGAAAAAGTTAAAAAGTTGTAATAATAATGTGTAGTGCTGATAAAGTAGCTATGGGATACGTTCTTTTACCATAGGGACCACACAATCGAAACTTTCACATACATAAATGACATTGAAAATAAACACCAATTTAGCGGGAAAGCGTTTACGGATCTCAGTGGAAATGTTCCAAAGAAGTGAAAAAGTGCAACTTTGAACCGTCAATGATACAAATATGTCGATTTCCAACAAAACTAGGGACATGCCGCTGGATTCGATTTTATGCTATGGATCTTTTAATGTGACCGTATCGTAACTTGAAAGAAAATAAAATAGATGCACATCCGATAACCTTTCCAAAGTGCGCGTTTGTTCAGTTAATGTGATTATTTTGATCAATAATTTGCTTTTGTAATTTTGAAAATTCCATTTACCTCACTCTAAATTTCACTAGTAGGCTTTCAAATTAATATCTATTGCATTAAAATTAAATCA
>JAMKCH010042509.1:0-12397 GCA_023653785.1 Ophioderma brevispina | reverse complement strand
AGTGTTTTGGACACGATAAGAAGAAGAACCCTTATATTTTCATGGATCTTTTTCATTTGACCAGCCTTGAACTAAAAAACAATGAGTTTTCTGACTGTCCTGCACGCCTATTTTATGGCTTTGAGTGACTGATCAGTCAGCACTGAGCACCAATAAGATTAAACTACTTGACCTGATATTTTCAGGGATCCTTTTTCATATTGACAAAGCTTTATCTTAAGCACAATGAGTTATCTGAACTTCCTGTAGACCTCTTTGATGGCTGAGGTGATTTATTCATTCTACTTTCCTATGTAATAACAGGCTTGAATCATTACCATCTGGTGTTTTTGATAATCTGAATCTTTGACAGAACTGGAGGTAGATGGTAATATGTTATCTGAGATTCCTCATGATGAATTCATACGATTGTTGTTATTTTCAAAGCTTTCCCTGCAAAATAACAGGATTAAAGTACTTGAAACCTAAAATGATTTTCAGAGGGATCTTGTTTCAATTGACAAATCTTTATCTGAGTAACAATGAGTTATCCGACCTGCCTGTAGGCAGAGTGACGCTGAGTGATTTATCAGTACTAAATTAGTGCTTGAAAACTGATATAATCCGAGACTGTTCATTTGACAAGGCTTGGCCTTAAAACAAGCGACGATTTATCTAACTGCCTGTCGCCTATTTGATGGTGAGTGATTTCTCTGGCGCTAGCCTGGACACCCATAAGATCAAAGTTTTGAACCTGATATTTTTCATGGATCTTGCTCATTTGACAAATCTTTATCTTAACAACAATGAGTTATCTGACCTGCCTGTAGGCTTCTATTTGATAGGTTGAGTGATTTATCATGGCTCATTTAGTTACCATGGGATTGGGCAAAATGAGTTATCTGAACTTCGTGTAGGCCTATTTGATGGGGTGAGTGATTTATCAGTGCTAGCACTGATGCACTCATAAAATCTAAAGTATTTGAACCTGATATGTTCAGCGATCTTGTTCATTGCAAGCTTTATCTTAGCACCATGCGTTATCTGAACTCTCCGTAGGCCTTTGATGGGTTGAGTGATTGAATCATCACCCTGGCTAGCGTGCACACCAATAAGATTAAGTACTTTGACCTTATATTTTTAAGGGATCTTGTTCATTGTGACTTAAAATCTCGACCTTCACGACAATGAGTTATCTGGACTGCCTGTAGGCCTATTTGATGGCTTAAGTGATTTATCAGTGCTTATACTACATACCAATAAGATTAAAGTATTTAAAACCTGATATTTCAAGGCGATCTTGTTCATTTGACAGAGCTTTATCTCCACCACAATGAATTATCTGAACTGCCTGTAGACCTGATTTGTAGGTATGAGTGATTTATCAGTGCTAAGACTGCATCACCAATACATTAAAGTACTTTGACCTTGATATTTTCAGGGATCTTTTTAATTTGACAGAGCTTTATCTTTAAATCTTTACCACAATGAATTATCTGAACTGCCTGTAGGCCTATTTTGATTGTTTTGATACACTTGTCACTAATACTTCTATGTAATAACACCTTGAGTCTTACCATCTGGTGTTTTGAAGATCGGTAATCATTTGACAATACGAGGTAGATGGTAAATTGTTAATCTGAAGCTTCCTTATGATGAATTCATACACATGTGTGATTTATCAAGCTTGCCCTGCAAATATAATAGGATTAAAGACTTAACTATATTTTCATGATCTTGTTCATTTGACAAAGCCTTTATCTGAGTACAATTGGTTGTATCTGAACTGCCTGTAGACCTATTTGATGGATGAGTGATTTATCAGTGCTATCACTGTCCACGAATCCGATTAAGTGCTTGAACATGATATTTCGGGATCTTGTTCATTTGACATAGCTTCCATCTTAGCACAATGGTTTATCTTAATGCCTGTAGACCTAAATAGATAATGAAAAAGGGGTCGGCATGGGAACAGTAGGGGAGGGGGAAGAGAAGTGCTGGGTTTCCTGCTTGTCTCCAGTGCTACACTGGCACCCCAATACGCTTACAGTCTTCCCCTGATATTTCCATTGACTCTTGTTCATTTGACAGAGCTATTCTCTTAGCAACACTGATTTCTGAATGCTGCCGTTCCCTTTATAGCTTGTTGATTGTAATCATGCCGCAACTGCACACCACTAATCAAAGTGCTTGAACTGATATTTTTCAGGGATCTTTGTTTCTTTGACCAAGCTTTAACCTTTGTAACAATGAGTATCCGAACTGCCTTAAGCTTATTTGATGGCTTGAGTGATTTATCATTCTAGTACTCTGCACACCAATAAGATAAAGTACTTAAACCTGATATTTCACAGTGATATTTGTTCATTGACATAGCTCTAACTATCTTAACAACAATGAGTTATCCGAAGTGCCTGTAGGCCTATTTGAACTTAATGCATTGATAATCCATAAAATCCATAAAAACAAAAATATTAAAACATTAAACCTGATATTTACAGGGACCTATTCATTTATCAAGCTTGACCTTGGCAACAATACGTATCTGAACTACCTGTAGTTCTATTCATGATCTTTTTCAATGTGACAGAGCTTCTCTTTACCACAACGAGTTATCTGAACTATCAGTAGCTATTTGATGTGTTGAGCGACTTATCATTTCTACACACTAACACTACTGTCGACCAATATATTAACAGTCTTGACTAAGCATCATTTTCATCAGGGATCTGTCATTGACCAGAGCTTTATCTTGACCACAATACGTATCTGAACTGCCTGTAGGTCTTTTTGATGGTTTTGAGAGATTTCTCTGGATAAATTTAGATAGCAATGGGATTGAATCCCTAGTAATCTATATTTTCAGCAATCTTTCCTCCCTAAAGAATCTCACATTGTCACAGAACAAACTCACAAAGCCTTCCTGGAAACTTGTTCCATGAAACACTGACTTGCTTGTTCTGTATTTGCAATAGGATAACCTTACTATACTGCACCTGCAATGTTCTGTGTTTTGGTTCAATTGAAAATTTTTAAATTTAAAACTAGAAATGATTGACTTGGAAATCACACATGAAACCTTCTTGTTGTTTGAATTAGAAACCACTTATTTTGTAAGATACAACGCAGCTAGATGTTGCTTTGTTAACACATCAGTAGACCTCGATGTATTCCAAATGAACCAAATCACCATATTTTACTTGTGAACGACTCCTGCCCAAAAATTGGTTAAAACTTTCATGTGGTTTACCAGTCGCATGGACATTGGTTCTAAACTACTGTTTTTATTTTGGGTCATTACAAACGCATAAAAGAGACAAACAAAACAAAGAAATTGGGTCATCAAATGCTTGCTGCGGAAAAAGGAAAGAAAAAAACTTAATCATGTAGGCATTGATAACAAACGTTGCTGCAGCTGAACTTTCCTCATGGGGATATTTACCTGCTAACAATATCTCTGCTGACCAATACTGATGGGCACACTTCCCACTTTATTCCAAAACAGTATCTTGTGCAAAGTCGGGTCGAGCCTTGTCTGGATTTCCTTTGAAGCGATTATATTTATAACACTAATACTATAAGCATAGAAGATGTTGGGTTTTCCGAAACATAACTGCACTGGAAGAAATAGATAGGACTTTTTGGGCAGAAGTCGGTCATAGTTTTATCACTAATAGTTTTCTTGCAGTTTCCATTGCCCCCTAGGTGTTGTGCCAACTGTATTACAAGTGACAAATTCTATGAATATTTAAGTATGCATTGTATTACCATGGCATCTGCTTTTCAAACGGAAAAGAACATGAAAATATTTCAATATTCACTGCAGATTTGTCACGAATGTTTTGTTACCTTTTGAAGAAAATAAATAACAGGCAAGCAGGCAGGGACCTTTTTTCAATAGAATTTTTTAAATTTAAATTTGGCAGTTTTTTTTTATATCTTTTGTTATTTTCTTAACATATCACTTTTGCTGACATAAAAACCAAAAACTTCCCATCATAAAAATTGCCATCAGCGTTAGATAATGAGTTACGGGCCTCCTTAATGTTGACCGGTTTTAACATGTTGGAGATCCAACCATGATCCCGAGGGGTTTGATTACAACAGGACAGATGAGTTTTGTCCAGGGGGGGGTGTTATCTTTGCGCGGTTTGCAGCGTGCGTGTTGCCAGTCAGTTCTGCTGCAAATCCACTTTTGTATTTCCTTCTCATGTCACTAAAGTTTTGCATAGACAAATTTTTGGGTACAAAGAGTGTGCAAGACTAAGCGAGACAAAAATGCAGAAAAAGAGAGCTGAAACAATCCAGAAGATGAGATGTTGAGTTTTTTAACCAGTGTACAATTTCATGAGGAATAACAAACCAACTATAGTTTTCTTATTTTTTTCTGAATCAATAGCATCAATTTCATGTTCATACCATTGGGATCTAAACTAAGTCTGTAACATAACTTGATAATGTTCATGATCTACTGAGTCTTTAGCAATCAAACACTGGCAATGCTAACATTTTGTTATATTTTTTTTCCAAGACCAAAATATCCTTTAACGTCACTCATCCTGAATTTTTAGTTTTAGATGCTAAACTAATGACTAATACAGTCAATACACAGCTCATAGATGGTCCAACCTCTAATTTGAATTATTCTTCTTAATTCTTATTTTAACTTCTCTCGCAAGTTCTTAATAGTTGAGCACGTTGGAATAATATTCGGACGTGAAACATTGCCGAACCACCTAAAAACTCAAACACATTTTTGTATTAACGTGCATAAATTTAATTTCTATAGTGTAGAATATTCGGGAATTACTTTGTTAATATACATTAAGGACCATAGCCCCTATACCGTATAAACATACGTATAGTGTTCAGTAGGCCTACAAACTCTTTCAGTATGGCTCCACAGGGATACAGTGAAGATGTGAAGAATATCGTAATAAATCTGAGGAAGTTTAATTCCTAGACACCGTTTTTACAGTGAAATGATGTGAATTATTTATAAATCAATTGTATTAAAACTGTACAAAGATAAATTCATAAAAGTACAGTAAATAAAATTAAGTTTTGTACTTGGCCGTTTTCCTTTCAAGTCACTTTCTATTAGGTAAGAAGAATTAGTTTACCAACCCAATGTGTTACATTTAGCCATCTTATCAGCAGGGGCTGGGGGTCTAGTGGTTAGGGCGTCCGTCTGGAGATCGGAAGGTCATTGGTTTGATTCCCGCGTCGGCACATCCTTGACAATTTTTCACGTTGGTTTGTATCGGCTCGAAATTTGTTTTAAATGTTGTAAAATGTCTAAATGTAACACATCGGGTTGGTAAACTGATTCTTCTTTTCTAATTAATGTGCTCAGTTTCCTTCAGTGTCGAGCAATCGATGCCCTTTGTGTTTATATCGTCATGTCAGTGCAACAAAGTCGTAACTGACATTGGCGAAATTGATTTTTTTATATAGTATGAAAAAGCGGTCATTACGCTTATACAATTCAAGTGGCAGTCTCAATTTATTGCAGAGATATTGGGCTAAAATAAATGACGGATTGTTGGCAAAAATCGGCGATACAGGGCCCCAAATCATCAAATTTTAGCAAAAAACAGCGATTTGGGGCCAAAATTGGTTACAAATCTGCAAAATTTGTTTCTCCCCCAACAATTTCACTTCTTCCCCCCAAAAAATTCACTCTCATGCCTCCCCCGCGAAAAAGAATTCTGGCGCCACCACTACCTGGGGAACAGATATAGAACATGCAGAATAGCACCAGGAAGCTAAGGTAGGCCTATAGAATGCTACCATCTCTAGCTCTGTGCCCGGAAGGAACAAGATTTGCACAAATACTATTCCACTTTGGTTATATAAATCACGTTGGATTTCAGTCTGAAATTAGTCTTTCAAATGACTATTTGTTTAAATTTTGCGCGAAGCGCACTAAAAAAATTAATTTCACCTCCCGATGGGGAACACCGTATGAAAGTGCTGTGGGTTCAAGGCTGGTGTTTTCAAAGGGACTTTCGGTGATAGAGAATGCGCCCAAATGGGCTCTTGGGTGAAAGGCGGCCAAAATGACCATAAATAAGGGTGATTTGTTTTGGTGGAAATTTGCTCAATTTTCACAAATGGGTTATTTGGGTGAATATTTGCCAACATTTTCTTTGGGTGAAAGGTTTAAAAATTGTAGAAAAAATGGATGACGATGGTAAATTTTCAAAAATACAGGGCTATGTATGGGTGTTGGGTGTTAATAGTCTAACATACGCGTCATCATTCTATGGGAGCTCCCCCTTTTTTTAACCCATTAGACATGTTTAAGGGAGTAGCGAAGAATCCATCTATGGGTGCTGGTCCGTTCCTCAATGCGCCCTAAGAGATGGCACCCATATAATATGGCCCAATGGCGTAGGCAGCAGTTTTGAGGTGGAACAGCCGGCGTTCAGGGGAAAATCACCCGATCAGAGAAATGGCTTCCCCCGATCGCAGTTAGCGTCAAAAAACTGATTTTTTTTTCATGAATTTCCACATCAAAATGTCCCTGATTATTAACCTCAACTTACTTCCCAAGAGGGTTTCCCTCATTCCCTTAATTTAATACCCGGTACACAACTGAGTACCATATCCCCCTAACAACCAGCCGACGCCACATGAGGACTTTGGGAGTGCATGCGATCGAGTTCACTTGCTTGCACGTTTGCAGTAAATGTTCACCACCTTCTAGAGGGCCTCAATCGTGACTGCTCTTGACTTGAGGCATATAAAGCCAAATAAAGGCAGGCTAAATATTGGTATGTCTCTGAGTCTGTGTTATGTGAAGACTGATCAACCCGTTTAGTGACCGTCCAAATTCAATCAGCAGCGGTTTGGCAACCGCGGTTGCCCGCGCGAAGAGACTCGGTGTGTATTTTGTGTGCGCGCGATTCTGTTGAGTAATTTGGTTTACTTTTACCACGGAACATAACCGAATGATTCCCGTCCAGTTGGTGTAATCAAAGTATAACTATAGTATGAGTTTAGATACAATGCGCTAGGACGTATTTGTCCTGTGGAAGGCATTTTTAGTTTAAGTACATACCTGATTCTAGAGACCGTATTCAATATGACAACAGCCACCAGACATGTTGGTGGACAATGACAGTGAGCACGGCGTACGCGTAAGTTTTGTCCATATTGTTTGCACCCACCAGCTCACACTTGCCGTGACCCCCACTTATGGCGAATAGCGGTGCACGAGTAATCAATTTTTTATGGTGAACAATGGACATATATGAAAATATTCAGTTACAAATATTCTTGAAATATATAACTAGTGTATTAAGATCAAATTTATATTAAAATTTTACTGAAACAGTTTTTTTCGATCGGTTTGGGTCACCAATTTTTTTTACTATATTTTTGCCGTGCACTAACTGAACCATAACCACCTATCCATTACCGATTCCACAATATTTAAATTAACAGCAAGACAGGTTTCATGTTTCCCTGTCGTAAAAATGTTTCATTTTAGTGAAATTGGATGAGAAAACTAAGACCCCACGGTGAACATCACGGATAGTGTGCTTTTTGTTTACAACAAAACCTCAAAATTAAGCTAAATCGCTGCTTTAAGCGTGACGAATGGATTGATTAATGTGCGACTCTAAGCGTGGTGCTGCGTATGGTAAATATGCGCTGCCTACGCACGTAATGCACAACGGCGTGCGCGCCGGTTTGTTCATTTGTTGTTCGTTTACTTAGGGGAAAGCATGAATACCGTCAAATTTTTGGTGATGATGAATATCGATACTTTGAACACGTGTGGTTTCATGCCAAGAGAAAAATGGCAACAAAAAAGAAAATCGCATTATAGAAGCGCCAACGTCTATATTTTAAAATTACCATGGCCTCGACCATTCAAACTTTTGGAGAAGTTAAGACACGGTTTCGAAAATAGCGGTCGGAATATTTTGAATACTGGATTTTATTTAAACGTAATTTCAATTTAAATTTTGATTAAATATAATCAAATTTGATATGAGATTATAGGCCAACCTTCTACAGAAGATTACATATGGCCATAAATTCTTGGTCCAACCAAACATGCAGCGAGTATATTTGGTCAAACCAATAGGAAAACGACCATTTACGAAAATTTCCTGTAAATGCAGAGTGCATTTGGCAAAATCTTGCACGTTACTGACTTCCTTAGTACTGACTGAGAGTATACATCCAGACCACACTTAGAGGTTGCATTTCGTGATTCTAACCCTTTCTGTTTTGTTTATGTTTCGCTAGATTTCCTGCGAAAAATCTATCCCAAAATTTTCAGTTGATTCTGATCTTTCGCTTTGGTGTTATGAGCAAATGTTCATATCACTATATCCCATAGGACCACCTGCTCCAGTAATTGTCTGTACGTTTCGGACAGAAAATACAAAAAACGCTAATTTCTTGCAGAGGACCATTTGGATTTGCACGTCACGATTGGGCAACACATACTAGACTTAGCCCGACGGTTGTCAGATTGATATATAAATCTCAACTTTCGGAGGGAAGTCGGGGGGACGAGGCTGTGGATCACGAAATGCCCCTTAGCTGTCAATCGATCCTGTTTAGCGATTGCAAGGGGGGATCATTGACAGGTGAATGTATTGTAGAGTACTGGAATGTTGTCATTCTTGTCCACCCAACATGGGCTGGGAATATTGAATACGGTCGATAGGTCAATTAGAGGTAGTAGGAAGTGTTGGATGCAATGTGCAAGGCAAATTTACTTGGAATATGGAATTCTTTAATTTAAGGTACAGATCTACAGGTCAATCAGAGTGGATAGTAGGAAGATTAAGATGCAATGTGCAAGGCATACTTGACTGGAATATGGAATTCTTTAATTTAAGGTACAGATCTACAGGTCAATCAGAGATATGAGGAAGGGTAAGATGCGATGTGATGGGTGTACTTGTAGGGGTAAGCGGGTAATGCCGAACACCATTGGATTGAAGCAATAAGTACCATGGTAAACGAGGTGTGGTAAAGATAACCCTTCAATAAAAAGTGTAAGCAAAAACTCTAATTTACACCTGTTTTTCTTAATTCAAACCTGTTAGGAAAGAAGTTATGATCAAAACAAAATAATGGCGTCGTTCGGGATTAACCCCACGCTCCGGCTAATGCGACGTGTTTTCAATGTGAGCATCTTTGGGGTCAAAAATAGAAATTTTGTTTCTTGCAACATAAAGTTATGATAATAATGATTATATTGAAAAAGCTCTCGATGCAGAGGTTCAAATTATGTAGATGAGATGGACACAACCTATATGGGTTGCCATAAACGGGTCGTTCGGGATGGACCCCAAACCAGGCGAAGTTTGTAATCTCGTTCATATTTCATAAACTTCGGGGGGCATGGACGTACCCCTGTTGTACATGATTTTTATATGAAGGGACCCCTAGTCATATTAAAACTTATTAAACCCTTCCTTCCCTTCGTGTAGATGTGATAATATCATCCAGAAATACGTCTAATATTCATTTTCACTAAAAGTGTTTTGTAATTCTCGCGGAGAATGTACGAGATTTCCATTTGCGGTAAGTTAATATTTGAATTAAGTCAAAGGCAGTTAACACCATAGGGTGGTTAACACGGTATCCCTCCTCGCAATATAGTGAAATCGCTGTGTTCGGGATTACCCCGCGTGCGGCATTACCCGACTCTCCACTACTTGGGAATGTGGGATCTTAGGTTGATTCGTTGTCATTTTAAAGTGACATTAAATTCTTTCAATATCTACCAAAGAAATTAGTTGTTGTGTATTTCAGTTTTAATTAGGAGTAATTAATTAAAACTGCTGTGCTGGGGTGGCGGCTACGGAGCCAATTTTGAATGAGAATGCTCCATTTAGAAAAGAACTCAGTACAATTGTGAGAATCACTTTTAAGGTGGGAATGGATTTAGATTTGACCCCCAAATCCATCCCATTAGATTAAGCGAGAGGGGGTATCTAACTGCGCAGTTTTGAATTAAAAATTCACAAAGGGGTCAAAATTACACCCAAATTTGAATTCCAGATAAAAAAATCCTCTGACCCCACCCTTGGAATGGTTGTCAAAATGTTCAGGAGGTCACACTTACATGAAATGAGAAATAGTCTTATTATTATTTTGTGACCAATTTGTTTTTGCTAAATATTATCGATAACAAATTTTGGAAACCATGTGTACCCTACCCTATAGAGACTAAAGATACGTGAAGCGCTGTTCTTCTCTTAAATACTGAAGTGGTACATTTTCACCATGTAACTTGACCAAACGTCATGAGTGATTCTCAAAGGTAGAAATGGCAAGTTAAAAATTTACATATTTTAGTATATTTCTTTAGGTTTTCACCCTGTATATTTTACGCACCTCTACAGGACTGTATTGTTAAAATAGCATGAATTTCCTGATATAATTAGAAAATGTATACTTTCCCTTAAGTCCCATGTTTACTTTTGCGCTATAAGGGTTTGAAGGAGGCAAAAACACATGGGCGCACAAAAGGGCCAAAAGGGGGGGTTTGTTTTACAAAAACGACGTCAAAAAAATCAAAAGGGGGTGTTTTACATAACGACGTCAAAAAAACTCAAAAAGCGGGTGTTTACCACAAAGACTCGTCAACAAAACTCAAAAAGGGGGGGGGTGGGGGGGTTGGTTGGTCGGGGGGGGGGGGGGTTGGGTTTTGGGGGGAGGGGATTGGTAAAGAAAAGCATGATAAGAAATATTGTTTGTTCAAAGAGAATGATCTTCATGTACTTTTTCGAATGGATTTGCCACTTTGGATGGCGACTAAAATCATGCACATTGCATTGATCAATGGGCTAGTTTGAGCAATCATAGATTGTTTTCACTTTACAATTTTTATTCACACCTGTTGGTAATTTTATCTCAGAAAAAACTTCTACTTTCGTTCCATATGGTTGCTGTCATTGTAATTTATGCGTAAACTTAGTTTTTTAGAACAGAAATCATTTTTAGTAATGAGAAATTTCTTTCAGACTTTGTTAGAATTTTGAAGCGGTTTTATCCTGATACACTGCGTCTTTTGGTTGTTATCTATGTTTTCATGCGTTATCTACTACGAATCGGATTCAAGGAGGCTACTGGGGTGTTATTGTTAATAACAGCTCTAAGCTTGTATTTTCATAACATGCACACTCGGAAGTGGGGTCCAACTGAACACGCGGGTCACGGTAATGTTATGACAATACAATTCCTGACAATAGATACAGCGCGCGATCTGATATATACTATGGAAACTTAAGATACAAAATTCTATGGTTGCTAAACTAGCAATGTATGTATGTAGACCTATAGCGCGGTATGCTACTGTAAATGAACTTTAAAAAAAATGGATTGCTCTTTACATCAAAACATTTTTTCATTTAAAATAGACATGACGCAATTTAGTATTTTTCAGCAGCAAATATATGATATAATTCAGATATTCAGATTTGATTTTCATACTGTACATTTAAAATTTGTGAATGAAGAACGCAAAATCCTTGAGGGTAATTGAAAGAAAGGACAAAAATGAAAACAAACACCAAAAAACCTAACCCATGAACATTTATGATGATCTGACCAAAACACTGGTTGAATATTATGAGGGTACCTTGACAGTGTATGCTCAGCCATGCGTATAGGCGTGCGTCTTTTTTTGAGCCTGTCTTGTAATTCCCTGGACAAGTATTAACCACTTAGTTGTCTCGATTTACACATGCGATATTTGGGAAAGCTGATCCCGGCGCGATGGTGATCTCGATGGAGGTTTGTGATAAGGAAAAGCACTGATCCCGATCTTGCTGCATCCCTTGAAATGGTTTATGGTATGGTTGAAGTTGGGACACAGTGATCAGCGACCATTTGTGAAGAGCGCTTAGAGGCAATAGCATAGGCGCTATAATAAATCTCTTGCTATTATTATTATTATATTATTATTACCTCACCCCCCAATAAAGCAGGTACTAAGTCAGCTTTAACCGCTTGAGATCAAAATTGCAGAAGATCCCCATCCTACGCCGTCAATTCCATTTGATCCAAATGCCTGATTGCTTCCAAAAATGTCGACATCACCAATACACACCTAAAGATACGTAATATTTTACCCCCGCCCCCCCACCCCCCCCTCCCCCCCACAATAACTATAACAGCGACCGGTCAATCGTTCAAGATGGTTGATTTTGATTTATTCATATCTTCAACCCAATTACAATCCGCACTCAGATGGCTAAAATACATGTACAAATCTAGGGCATAAAGCCTGATAACTTTATTATTTCTGCACGAAATCATCAATATAGACATGTATGGGATATGAATAGGGTTATAGTCTTTATTCTGTATAGGCTGGTTGATTTCTGTCATTCAAATCCTACTCCAAAGGATAAACCAAAACACTCCCCATTATTGC
>JAMKCH010042508.1:0-13221 GCA_023653785.1 Ophioderma brevispina | reverse complement strand
GTGTCTAAAGCTGACTTTACAAGGCCCAGATTTGCACGACTTCCGTATAAAAGTACGAATGTAAATTACATCAATTCAGGCAACCTTGATTACATTTTGCAGATTTGCATCAACACAATGCAACGGAAATAACCACTCATCTCTTTCGGTCTTCCCTATTATACGTAAACATAACTGATTTACTAAACCTACATCTCGCTTGCCTGACTATTAACCTGCCTAATCAGAATCAAAAACTGCCTGTTATTCCAGGTCCTAATGGACGAGATGATGAAACCGCAAGCTTGAGCGGTAAAGATTGATCACGCGTGGGTGATGCTCTGATTGGCTATAAAATATCGGCCCATCCACCGCTGCTCGTGACTGCGTCAGAATAATTCATACTGTGCGCGGCGCGGCAAGGTTTTATGATGAATACTACTAACTATTTAATACTACTATTGTCATAATATTATTTATTTTACACTTTTCCAACATAGCACAATTTTCCCCATCCCGTTTCAATGATTATACATCTTTCCACCGTTGACCACTATCAAAGCATTCGTTGTCTTCAGTGGATACTTGTTGAACTAAACAAAAGACAACACATGAACATCGCAATACTAGGATCGCAACGTTCCTCTCAAATGAATGGATACAGCAGGCTCGTCATTTATTAAACTCATGGTGACGCGGACCTGCAGAAGGAGATGCAGATGTTTGATATAGCAAAAAAAAAGCAATCCCATAGCATAAGTTAAGTCACAAATCCATATTGGCGAAGACACAGATCTATTGATACTCCTTGCAGAAGAGGGCCTGGTAATGACCTTTAACTTTCATTCTTCAGAGACAAAGAAAAACATGTGTATGCCTTCTGAAGCGCTTATTCAGTGATACTTTGCTTTTAAATCTGATGCCTTTGCCCATGCATTTTCAGGTTCGAAACTACTACAAATGAATATGTGTTGGCAAGAAGTCTATTTTGTTCAACTTAATTCAGTGACGCCCTGTGTTATAAGCTTGTTCCAGAGTATTTTGTACTCCCAGTGTGGATCCTGAATCGAAAGGTGAAGGTTGCAATGCAAGGGTGCCACCTGTTCAAACAATGGTCCGCAATGGAGTCCTTTTTTATAGAAAGGCATCCAGGTCATTAAGCGGGGCACTGGTACATTTTGACAAATATGAATTTCTTCATTTTGCTCTCAAATGGAAGAACAGATATATTTTACACATAAAAATAACATACCCCAAACAGATTGATTTGAGGATAAAGACATCCAGGTAATTTGTAGGCCAACTTTTAAGTTTCCATAACTTTAACAACAAATTGTGTAATTTGTCCATGAATATTTATGACCTTGAACCACTGATATTAAAACCACAAAGTTATAGACCGATCAACGTGTGCATAGCGGGGAACATGCATCGGCGTCTTGTTCATTGTTAAAGCCATTTCGTCGTCTGCGGAATTTCGCGTCGCCGGCGACTTTAATTATACAATCGTTTCGTTTACCCATAAGGCGCTGATTTGGTCTTACATTTCGGGAGAGGGCTTTTGTATACAACCATGCAAATATCGATTTTGGGAAAAATCTTTAGGGCGCACTATTTTTCAAATGTGGCCGGTCTCTTAACAAGGCAGAAACTAACATCGGTATAAACCAATGAGGCTTAGTGGCCGAGATAGCGATTAACCTCCGACATTATAGCAGGAATTGGCGCTCACAAGGGGCATTCCAGATGTTGAGCATTGAAGTAATAAATGATCTCTGATGGCTTGACCATTTAGATTAGCTTGGGGTCCTCAACTGCGATTCATGGAGATCGTTCCTGAGCCCCCTGAGACTAGGGTCTACACTCCTGGATTTTAGCATCAGTTGGCAAAGTAGTTGAGTAGCCTCCTCATAGAACATGCTGTGGAAGAGTGTAGTTTGATCTAATCTAACTGCTCTTCGGGTTATAAAACCTGAAGATCTCACCCAAACAACTCCGCTGGCAAAACTCCCACGTCTAACATGCTAAGAGGACTTATTTCCAGCTCATGCAGTTGATGTGCAGACGGATGGTCAAAATTCAACTGATTGGGGCTGGATAGTACAAAGGGGGAAATTGTTTCCCCTCGTGATACCACAAATCCTGCACCAGAGTTGCCACTGGAAATGAATCTTTATGCAATTGTTTCTTCAGATGCATCACAATGAAATGTACCTGCAGAAAGAATGGAAGGGACACAGCTTGTGTAAAAGCCATGTTAAAAATGAAAACATTAATCAAGAAACCGGTCTCAATGATGAACTTGAAGGCTAAATATAATATTGTGGTCCGATCGTCTGTTTTGCAAACAAGTGTCTCGGCCACATTTTGCTGATGATGTGAATAGTGTGAAACTGTACTTTTGTTATTTGAAGAATTACACAATTTACCGTTAACACTGTAAATACCATAATTTTTTAAATGGTGATAGATTATCAGCCGCATAAAACTTTCAACATGGCTACAAATTGGACAAATAGCCCTCTAAAAATCACTTTAAATACCCAATCTTATGGTACTTCTTATACCTCAATCACAAATACCACCTTATTTTCATTTTTTGCCCATCTGGTATCAGAGATGAAAGAATTCATACTTTTTCACATGGCAGCTGGCAGCCATATTGGATTTATAGAGGCCAATATATTACTCAATTAATCAACCCCATTTTATGCTTTGGTATGCTAGAATTATTAGGAAATGAATTCTATTTGTCATTTTGGCCCATCCGCACCAGAGATACAATCATGTGTCTTTTTTGACATGCATATGGCGCCATATTGATTTTGATGTTAAGGTGATATCTCACCTTCATAAACCCTTTTAATGGATTTGTTATGGTAGAATTGTAGTAGGAATTGACATCTTGTTTGTCCTTTTAGCTTATTTATTGCCAGAGATATGAAGGATTTATTGTTGTTCAAAATGGCGGATGGCGGCCCTTTGTTTTATGTCTTAGTTTGAACACTTTCTGACTTCGATTTGTGCAACTTTTGAATATTTTACCCTGACCTTATCCTACCAGAAAAATACCAAGAAACCTTCTGTTGAAATTTTTGTTGGGGTTAGTGTGGGTACATGTCCTATTTTGAACCGCACTAATGAATAATCCGAATGCGCCGTCTTTATGTATAATATGAGCATTTAGTATTATATGGTGCCTGTCGTGGCACGACAGAAAGTCAAGCATGGTTTTTCTATGGGGAAGCGAGTAGATAGCAGGCAATCTTCAAACAAGGTTACAACGGTTTTCTTTTGCACCTGTTGTCCAATAAAACTCGAACGTTCTCGGGGGTTCATGTGGTCTACAACCGATCCGTGAAATTTGAGAGAAATTCGTATCCTAAAAAATCCCTCCTGTCACTTTTTCGTGTTAGTGTAAAAAAAAATAATTTTAAAAAACATGTATTTGTGAGTTGAAGTGTAGAGAATAAAATAAAGTACTGACGAGCACCCGGGCAAGCACCGTACTTAGTATGCCTATTCCACAATTCCACAATCCCACAAGGGTGCAGGTCGATTCGCTGGCCCAAAACCCAGGTCGGCGGTCCCACGCCAATTCGGTCTCAGTCAATTCGGTCTCGATGGTCAATTCGGTTCCACGTCAATTCGGTCCCATGCCAAGTCGGACCGCATGGAAAAGACGTACATTCGTTCTCAGTAAATATTGGGTCGAAATTCGGGGCCTCACATCCTCAATTCGTCCCATGCCTTTACGGCCCAATGGAAACTAATCATTTTATTCTGATTTTGGTCCTTTCTATTTTTCTGTTTTTGCTATTCTGTGTACGCTGAATATCGTCGTAGTCGGTTTTTTCCTTTTTTTGTTTTATCAACAAAACTTATCTAGGCCCCCCATGTGCCTTTTTTTCACCATGAAAGGATAAATTAGACCACTACCATAAGCCATTTTATGCATTTCGCAAGACGCTAACTATATATTGTAAATGTTTACTACTCAAAGCAAACACAATGCTCCACAACTAACCTGTCGGAAAAAAACGCAGTTTGAGGGTTAGGTGTGAGAGCAAGCAAATTAAACTAGGGATAGACTCTGAAATCGAACAATTATGCCGTTTGAGAGCAATCAACAATTAGACCGTTTGGTTTGAGAGTGTCCTCCTTCGAGGAAAGGAAAATGTTTGGTTTTGGTCAAGAAGAAAAGGGCTGAATGAATTTTACCCCGGGATTCATCGATTTTATTACAAATCCGTGATGTTTCAGTCAGGTTACATAACGGGTTACAATACGTTACAATTTGCTTAGGCCATGGTACATGATACAATGTGCCTTCTTAATAGAATATTCGTGACTCCAGACCTGGGATTTACTATTTCTTTCACTAAAATTAAAACAATATATTTTAACCAGAAAGGAAAGCTTTTCCCCACTGAAAGGGGTGCACTATTTAGAAAAATACTAACAAGTCAACTGAATTCATTTCTAGAATATCAGTGACCAATGTTAGACATAACCTCAACATGCTCAAGCGAACAATGGGGCTTTAATGAAACCAATATCGGCCCGGTAAAATACAGTGTCCCGGTGACTGAGTGTCCTACCACCCATCGGTCTATTGTGTTCTCCATGGTGCTTATGCATCATTTGTTTAAGCACTATACCCACAATGGCATCGGCTACAAGGTCACGGTGTTTTCCGTACTTGGTGCTATGGTAGCTAGAACTCCTTATGGGGGACACCTCAGTTTCTTTACACCGGAACACAATTCACATTTCTGTATATCTGGTGGCAATGGTATTGTGCACGGCAGTTGAACAGTTCGACATGAATGTGAGCATGTGGCGCCTACAATTATCGCCAAAACGGACGCCGTGGAATGGACGTGTCCATTCCACCAAAACGGGCGCAAAGAAATGGCCAAATGGACGTCAGAAAGGGCCACACGGACGTGGTTGGCGTACAGTTTTTGGTCCTTGGCGTCCAATTCTACAACAGACGCGCGTCAATTTAAGAAACGACGTGCAAAAAAAGGCCAAAACGGGACGTGAGGCTATTAATCCCAGTTAATTCCACATAGAAAGTTATTGTCAGTATAGAAGAAATAGTACCAGCGGATGGCAATTCGATATGTAGCCAAGCCCTGAATGCGTCCTAATTTATCAATTACAACACCAACGGAGCGTAAAATAAAAGATCTGTAAAATAAATCTACAGTATAGGCATGTTATATACACCACATCGCAAACGGCTCAAATGTTGCAGCCTAACTGCCGAGGGGACAATTGGCATGAATGGGAAAAATAATAGGATAATGGAGTAGGATTCAGCAAATATTCAAAATGATTCAACCCTGCGGATTCACAGTAGTCGTAATACATTTTAACTTGTATTCGGGAAACTAGCAGTGTATCATGGCATGAAGTTATTTTGGTATGCCTCTAGGTATAACTGCATGCAGTTTGAGTTTATAAAAACATAATCATTGGGAATTTTGACAAGCGTATAACTTGAACAGTGTACGGATTTTGGACAAATATTTGTCACGAAAAATATATAAAATAATACGACATTTAATTGGACGAAAAAAGTATGTCCAGTCTATCAGCAGGCAGTGTTTGTTAACAGTAAATATAGTATATGTAGCATGAGCATCTATTCACAGGTTTGATAATGATGAACCATTCTGTAAATACGAACCTTAAAGTTTTTTTAACGTCATTTATTATCAAGCACTTTGGTTGTCAATTAGATAACACAAAAGTTCGAAGTCGCGACTTTATTTCTAAAAATGGGGTGTTATGGCAAGATCTATAAGCTTCAATCCACTCTGATTTTAACTTATTTTACGACTGACATTAAAAACAAAATATGCTTTACACATGGTTATTTCAAGATTATTCAAAAAGAAAAGAATACATGGTTCTTCATTTTTAGGATACAAATTGGTACTGGACAAGTTGTTCGAACATTAAGGTTGTATGACAACATCGTCAGTTTTATACCAATCATATAAGTTTTGAACTTCGTGTCGTCTAATCGGCCATACGGAAGCATGACAGAAAATAAAATACTAAAACATCTTAAAAATGCGTTGTCGGTTTATTCAGCAGGTGTGATTTACCACATTTACGAACATGATAAATTTTCAACAAAAAATCGGTTAAAAACGGGGATGTGCTTGCATGGAAATGAAATATCCTCGCGTCTCTTTGCATATTCGAATATGATTCTTAAAAAAAAGATACGGTGTTCTTTTGATGGTTTTAGACGGGAAAGATGGATAGAAAATTGCTCTGATAGGACAAAAATTGAGCGGAATGAAAATTCTAAGAATGGGAATTAGCGTTTGGAATTTCTAACCACTTTTTTTTTAAAAACATTATCCTACCAGACATGTCCACATATCGCCTATGAAAAAAGATTAATGTTTTATGATGTGCGTAAAAAATTTTTATTAGTGTTTTATGTTCAAGTCGTACGAAAATAACAGTTATATATTTAAATTGCGCCCCAAAGAAACGCCAATATTTATTTTTCACTCTTAGAAAAATATGTGCCAACTTGGAGCAGTTTTTGTCCTACCCAATATGTAAAACACTCAAGGTTATATATTTTCCTTACTAATGTCCACGCTGTTGTGTCAGGAGGTAACGGTGGGGTGCCCGAGCATGATCCAAAATTTCACATGTTTTATCTTCACATGGAAGCATATCACAAAAAACATACGATTACAAATTTTGAGTGAGTAAATCGCCCCAACCGTCTGGATACGACGGGTGATTGATAAGTTCTAAGCCTAAGGTGATAGAAAGAGATATGCTACCAAAGTTAAAAAATAAATTTTCCGGAACGTTCCATTTATGCGTTGGCCAGGTCTAACACAAGAAGTTTAATAAATGTTGTTCATATTCAACAGACATACCGTAAGATATATTATGTCAGATTATAATACTGTGAATTTAGAAACTAAATGGAGTTTGTAGTAGTTTTGTAACACATGCGTTTTTAATATTAGGCCAGTCAAAATAGAATAAATCATAAAACAAACAACAAAACACCAATAAACAAATTAATAAAAACAAAAAAACAACCTAAAATTAAAAAAACACATTATCAAAAAGTCTAATTCAAAGGAGTGGAACATATTATTTTTAAGGGGGGTAAGGTTTATTTACAGGGGTCAAAATATGAAAGTATCAAAGCGTCGAAAAGTATGCCAATTAAAACGTGTTCGTTACATTTCCAGGATTTAAAAAAGGTATCGTTTGCCATATCTGCAGGTGTAGTTCATTAGTTATGGTCAAAATAGGTTCAAGGTCACAATGGGGGTAAATTTAAGAAATATCCGTTGTTATAAAACAAAGGTTGTCAATGTTCGTATAATGGTACGAACCCGAAAATATACTGGTTGCCACCATCTATAATTTTCGTGGCATAATTGGAATTGCAAAATTGTGACTGGGGGGGCTAGGGCTACAGGGTCTATAGGGGCACTAGTCATATAGCACCGTAATTCTTATATAGAATGTTCAAACAAAGAATCTATGTTACACTTACTTATCTGTGGACAAAGTAAACAGTTACAACCCGTCGATCAAAATCGGACCCATTCTTGAATTTGTACCCCAGTTTGACTTGAAATGTTATGAGCCTAGGGACTAAAACTATAACGAGTAGATAATAGGGCAAAACCTTACCTTTTTAAACCTTAGGAGGAGCCCAATAAATTGGTACACATTGTAAATCAATTGGAAACAATTCTATTTTTACCCCTGTACAAACGTTGCCACTTATTTTCTACAGTTCCACTAGGTGATTTGGTAGACTTTTAATAATTATTGTTTTTGGGACTATTTCACAGATATTAACACCAAAATTGTTCTTTGCAATTTGTGTGGGGTCAAATCATAAAATATTGGACTATATGTTGAACAACGCTTTTTTGCCTTTGGTGCGTAATATTGTATATCGCATTTTCGTGTAACGTTTTCATTTTCGAGGTCGAATTGCTCAAAAATTTTCTTTTGATTTATAAAATTGAAGTACCAAATGTATTATTTGTATTAGGAGCGTATATGTATCGCAACAAAGACTTACTGTGTTTATTTCAGCAACGTTTCCATTTAATGAGTTAATTAAGTATACGAGCAATTAATTTAGTGACTCCTTGTCGCCTATTTCATATTCAACAAAAATCACGCGTCACGGTAAGACTAAACCTGTGTTCGAAATTAATAATATACCTGCATCCTATCGTATATTGCGTTTTTGTTTTAAAAATCTCAGTACATCGATGAAACAATGCAAATTAAACATAGAACATTATACACAACCACACACCTCCAGGCATGGACAGGGTGGAAATATTACTAGTTCACGGGGTCATTTCTGTAATAATCAAGTTTAATATAAATATAGAATTGATCCAAGAACCACTGTTATTTTTCTTCAAAATCATGAAAAGGACTTACACGCTGACATGTACTTGTCAATAGATCCTTGGCAAAATTGTTTGAAAACCATCTTCGGCAACCTTTCGGATGAATGTAATGTGTAAAATGATAGCCACAGAGATTTAATCATCTGAAAAAAATCGTACAACTTGAAGAAAAGGGTTGTTTTTAAAACGTTATTTTAAAACGTTTCTTTATCTATCATTCGTAATTCCATTGAGTACCCAAGTTTAAACACATAAAAATGTGGTATTACGTTTGGGCGGGCCATCTCTTCATTTGGTCCACATGAATTGACAAAATATAAAAACATTCTTTTTAGTCAACTTTGCGAGTTCGTCATGAATTGGAATTTGACATATTTTCTAACATCTTTCTACACGCACACACGTACGCCACCAGACAATTGAACATGTTGAACTACAAGCGCCAAATTAAATTTTGTACTCTTTGTGCCGCGCGTAACACTCCAAAGGAACTTTTAACTGTTTATTTAGTTTCTATAGTAATCATGATGACACCTGGTGTGGAGGAAAGGAACACTAAATGTAAAGGGAAATGGAACTTTTACTCTGTTAGTACACATATCGGATATATTCACCTCCTATGTTGTGCGGAAGTTGAAAATAACTTTACCCTATGTGCCACATTTGTTTCTCAAAATGTGAGCATATCTCCTACCTTATTTTGAATGTCGGAAGTATGGGTCCAGGCTTGGATTTCAAATAAAGTTAAACTAGGGCATATGGGAAAACGTTTACTTTTTTGCTCACCTTTTTAATTTACAATCATGCGCCTACGTTTGGGCGTCTTATTAATCTGAATGTGTACTTAATTTTCATAAATAGCGAAATAGCATCAATCGTTCTAAACACTTTTCAAACGTAAGTTTATGATAATAAGGCTGAAACTTCACAGTCGGAAACACCACACATCACACACACACACGCACTTTACACACATACACACACACACTTCCAACACAAACACACAAATACACACACACACACCACACACAACTAGAAATTAACACGCACCAAATCTAATTTCACTGTGGTGCGTAAATCACATGAAGAACGAATCCTTTTTATCAGAAAGTTGGTAATCCACGATGACACCTGTGTGAGGAACACCCAAAGGGATATTAGATGTGATCTAGAATATATATATTAATATATATATTATATATATATATATATATATATATATATTTAATATATATATATATAAGATAGTATATAGATTATTCTATAAGTATATAATAATCAGTTGACCAAGTCTTTTAGGGTGTAGTCGCATGCCGTAACAAAGGCCAAAAGCCAAAAGTTTAACGCTATGTCGGATCGGATATAATCCTTGAACATAACAAGATTATATCCGACCATAGCGTTGTTAAACTTTTGGCCTTGGCCTTTTTACGGCATGATACTACACCCGACTTTGGCTCAACTTGAGTTATGTAACTACATTACATGCCGACGTAGCCTTCGAACTATATATATAATGATATATATTATATGATATATTATATATATGATATATATATACTACAACGGACACAAAAAAGTATCTCGGCATGTTTTTCGATGAGTATTGTGTCAAAGCAGACCCATTTTGAAAGTTTCGAAAATATAACATTTATATTGTATAAGTCTTGGCTCTTTCAGTTAAACACCTAGCCCTTGTAAAAAAGCGTTGCGGAAATGGCCGAGATAGACGCGCGAATACGCAAAACCCCAAAACCAAAAAGTTGCAGATTTATTTGTCAAGGGGATTGCAGTGTACTGGGCCACGAACACGCGGACCACAATTAACATTGCAAGTTGGCTTCTCGCTTATTCCAGTCGGAAAACTCTTTGGGAAAATCAATACAACGTAATATTGCGTTGCACCACACGTGGACATTGGAAAATCCAAAAACTGAACGTTTGGTTTGGGGGTTGCGTTCTTTCAGGCGCTCTATCTTAGCACATTTTTGCACGCTTTTACAAGCGATGAGGTGTTAATGAAAGAGCCAAGACCTATGGAACATAATGTTTATTTCGAAAACGTCGAAATGGTCGGACTTTGACAAAATACTGATCGAAAAACATGGCCGAAATACTTTTTGTGCAGGTGTAGATATATATATAGTATATATATTATAAATAATTATATAATAATATATATCTATATATATATATATAATATATATATATAATATTATTATATATATATAATATATATATATAGAGACAAAACCTCGATCAAGGCACGTGGGACGCTGATGAAATAAGCGCCCTCTTGCAATAATAATAGTCCAAATTCACTTTTTAATTGCCCACCGATTTTTGAAAGGAAACACAAAATGTGTTGGTCGCTGTAGGGGGCTTTCACGGAAGGAGAACAACCCACGCAGCAGAGATACTAAAAATCAAGTGCCAAAATATCTCGAAATTTTCCGGTAACCAGATTTGGAAACAGATTTAATTTAGCAAAAATAGATTGTCCAGAACACACAAGCTAGCAGAGATTACAAAGAATCACTTGAAATATCTAAATTTTCGGTGAAGCAGGTTGAATCTATTGTAATCTTCGCAGCCTGGATGATCTGGAGAGCCAACCAAAAGCCAATCAACATAATTCACCTTCCGTGAAAGGGCCCGATAAACCAAAGAGGTTCTATATGATAGAGAGGCAAAAAACGTTAGTAATCTTTAGAAATTTACCGTTCGCATGTTTTGCAAACCACAAAGAAAACCTAGAGTACCAACATTAGAAAGCATTTGCTGCCTCCGCTTCTTCCATACTGTGGGTGCCGCTTTGCATATACACTAATCGGTAGGTGATACAATTAATGTATGTGTTAAGTTGGCCAGGTGTAATAAATAGTGTACCTGGATCATTGTGCTAAACAGATACTCCTTTTTTTCTCATAATGCATGGCGCGCTTAGGGTGAAAAAAGGTATTCATTGACGTGGTTTATTTAAATCAGACGACTGATGTGTCCATTTCAATTCGTTGTGTGGCCATGGGTAGGACAATTAACCACCCAATAGCACCCAACATCCAACAACTGATATTTTTGGCGATGTTTTTGTATCGCGAATGACATTATGTGTGTATAACAAGCACCCAAACTGATAATTATGTCCGTGCAATCTTCAAAAATGGCTGCGCCCAGCACGGGACGACTGGTTTTGAATGCGTTTCACCTTGATTTAACCTCTGGTGACAGGAAGATTTGTAAAAAAAGGACTATTCACATTACACCCTTTAGCCAAATATCGCTTTTATCGCCTTTGTCCAATTGTAACGTCTCTAATTTGATCATTTCTACCAAATAAATGCAATGTAAATATTTACAAGCACCTTTTCGATGAAATTAAAAAATGCAAATGTTTCATCGCATTATTCTCTATATTTGCGGGGGAATGCGGAGAGTTTAGTATGGCAAATGCCCACAGATAATTTCGTTGGTCCGAAGTGTTGAATGCAGTTCTTTTATTGGTGAAGTGAGCCCAGTTGAGAATATAATATATATGCATGTACCAAAAGGTATTGCAAGAGGTTCTCCATGGATTTTTACAAAACCGTGATGATGGTTAATTTACTTGCTTCTTTTCTCAGTAAAGAACCATAAAACACAATAGTTGAAATAAAACTTTTAAGAGTTTCATTTGAAAGCCCCTCTTATTAATTATCCGAAAACCACACTGCAGCTTAGAAATTGACGAACATACTAAAAGGCATGGCCTTATTGCGCGGCAATTGTGTGAAAGAGCCCGCCTAATTTTATATCGAAATTAGAAATATTTTGGGCGAAGATCGGTGTTAATCGACCTAATAAATGATGTTTGAAAATGTAAAAAAGAGTGTGAAAGAATATTGGGAAAAAATCGCAATGGGTAACGGTGTATGTATTTTTACAAAGTAATCGAATGTTATTTACTTTCTTACTGAAAAATGAACAATGAAAATGTAAAAATAGTGAATAATATATAGGCACACAAAAAAACTTACAGAGTTTATTTTAAAAAAGCCCCGCAATTATTAGCAGGATTGAGTGATGATTTAATAAGGTCAGTCGGATAAATTGGTACATAATGAAAAAAATACGGTGGAAAAACGTTCGCAAGAAATTACACCGAACGACTGATGGTTTATAATAACTATAGATATAAATAAACTTATCAACAAACACGTACACACACAAAAACATTTCTATTTCATTTTATCGGCAACTTTGAACATCTAAAAACGGAGGAAAATGTTACGTATAATACACAGCACAAGTAGAGGGCCAACACATCGTCTCAACCAAACAAGTCCTAAAAAAAAAACGGGCTGCGAAAAGAGACTAAGGCACCAATGGCGGGTCCGTTGTGCAAATGGACGCTGGTCTGATGTCCGTTTGAAGAATGGATGCGGGTCTGTTGTGCGAAAGGGACGCCGGTCAGTATAGAGGTCGTGATAAGAAATTAAATCTGAATGTGACAAAATTATTAAATGAAATGAACAGCATTTGGATGATCGAATTTTATGATTTTACCCAAATCAACCGACAATATTCGTCTCACGTCCTCCTACTACGTCATTCGGCATTTCTACGTCCACTACGGCGTCCATTTCGGCCTGAGTCCATTCCGGCGTTATTCGGCTATTTCTGGAGTCTGTTTATACAATGGACACGTCCATTGTCCTACTGTCAGTATGTGGTTTTTGGGGTTCTAAGGCGACAGTTATTCATTTTTTAAATACTGGCACTCTTTTCATTTGGGGATACCCAGCTTTTTCTGGTTTACAGA
>JAMKCH010042507.1:0-66468 GCA_023653785.1 Ophioderma brevispina | reverse complement strand
GGGTTATTTATTTAAGTGCATATATTTTATGCCAAGAGCTTGTTTATATATATGTATGTAGATTTAAATGTTTTTAATATTGTAAATGTTACCCAATTCAGCTTATTAGCTGCCATGTGACATTATGTTAATAAACCAAGAATAATAATAATTTAACGCAACACAGTCAATTATTATCTGGGGTCATCCCGAGGGTCATCACTTGATATATTGAAAGAAATATGTATAAGAACATTCAATCACGCTAATATTTACACAGTCTCAATTTTGTCAAAGTACCTCATTATTTGACTGCCGAGAACCAGCATAATAAACATAGAATTAACACCCAGCACCTCCCGCCTGTGAAAGCACTATAGGGTAACGATTTCATACAATGCGGGATACAATGATCAGCATCAGCATGGTTTCGTTGACCTTACAATAACCTTATCTTGTATTATAAGCAGCTTTCTACTCGACAGAAATTCTAGGGACGAAAATGAAATCGATCACTATACAGAATAGTCTTTGTCAAAGACTCGGTTTAAGAGGAGTACCGCGAGCGAAGCGAGCGGCACGAGCGCGTCAGCGCGAGAGAGGTTTCGCGCGATAGCGCGAAACTCAAAGACTCGGTTTAAGAGGAGTACCGCGAGCGAAGCGAGCGGCACGAGCGCGTCAGCGCGAGAGAGGTTTCAACTGATATACTCCCACACAGCATATTAAAGTGGAGTAGTAATCAGTTTCCCAGGCTGTGACACAGACTATATACAGAACAGAAATGCTGCAATTTGGGATTTCCATTTTAAGAACGTGACTACTGCATAGCTGGTCACTACTTGAGTCAAAATAGTTCACAGGAAGTTCAACTTGCTTCAACAGCTCCTATCAACCTGATACAATAAAATCATAATAAAATGGGTTTTTGATTGTATTTAACACTTAAAGGGGCATTTCGTGATCAACAACCTCGTCCCCCCGACTTACCTGAAAAAAGTTGAGATTTTTATATCATCTGAACCGTTAGCCTTAGTAATCCATGTGTACCAAATATTACGTGAAAATTCGGTTGTATTTGTAAGAAATTCGCGATTTTGTATTTTCTGTCCGTAAACGGACAGATATTACAGCACAATGGCCTATGGTACCGTGGGAAACAAAGAATTGCTCATAACACAAAACCGCAAGATCGGAATCAACTCAAATTTTGTGAATAAGCTTTTCTCAAGGATATCTAGCGAACCATGAATAAAACTGAAGGTGCTGGAATCACGAAATGCACCTTTAAGTGTTTTTAGGAAGTCCATGTGAACCCAGGATTTCGTTTTTTGCACGCCATAAGTTTTAACGTTAAATTATTTTTCCAAAATTTTATGCAATTTCCTCAATATCAGTTACGCATATTTTGGTGGAAAACTATCAAATAGGCCTAGGCCATGGCGTTTTTAATACTAATTAGCATATAAATAAGCATTTGGTGACATTCAAAATTTGTTTTGCCCCTAAATCGAACTGGAGTAACTTAATTCTTATTTCAGCAATATAACTTAAACGGTGTCTTCTGTCAACCAGCTATATCGAGGTCACAGCCCGGGAGTTTCACATTGTTTTCTGGTGTACAAGCAAATAATCTAAATAAGGTCTGTCGGGGGCATGTACAAAACCTGGCCCATGAAAACATGGCCTTTGGCCCATTTGGCCTGAAATCGAAATACACTGCTTGTCATATATTTGTCCCACCATATTTTTTTTGGGTGGCTCTTTTTCCTCCCGGTGTTTTTTTATTCCCCTTTACGAAATGACAGCACATTTCTAACAAATGTTACATGTCAAAACTCACTGTAGCCCAAATACTTGACAATTGATTGATGCTGTATTTAAATTAAATCCTGAATTAACAATGCTCTTGCAGACTGAATTTTTGGGGCTTACTGACAAATGGAAACTGCATGTTCTACTCTGTATGTATACCAAAGCGTAGCGTACTTATATATTATTCAACTATATTATTTCACAGCTACATGGATCATTAAGTGATCGGTTTATATATTTCATTGGTAATACATTCATCTTTGATTATGATAGGCCGGTAGGCCTACATGCTCGGGCCTACATGGTTAATATATTGTGGTTTCACTTTTTTTCTCTATGACAAGGTCTAAACACTTGGGCCAATTTCAGCTAAACTTGGTCAGAAGAACCACTGACCCAAGCCTTATGTGGCATGTTCAGTTTTTATCGTCTGTGCTCATCTTGGCCGATTATGGGCATTCGGTGAAAATGTATTTCTTTTAGCTGCAAGTCTTACGCTATCAACATGCACCAGATTCATTCAAAAGATTCCTGGTAGAAGCTGCACACTTTGAGTCCAGCAAGGACACGGTTCAGTGGTTGTACCTGTACATATACTAGTACATTGACATGAACTGACCTTGTGCAATCTGGATATCATACCCCAAAACCAGGGGGTGTATTTTCTAAATACGTTGAATGAAAGCTACTGAACTGTGCCAAGGGAATTGAGATTTCTAGCTCATAGTAGATCATAGTGTGTATATTATGCAGAGTTCACAGATTGCATTGGTCCAAATGTCACAAATGCTGTTAAGTGGCATTCTCTGAAAATGTCATACCTTTAAGTCTCAGTAGGGCCTACAAGTTCTCAATGCAAGTCCCTGAAATTATTGATATTGCAACTCGACTCCAGTCATAATTGTAACTCTATCTCTTGGCCGTTAACCCTCTGTCTAAATAGGCATCTGTTCATCTTCTGTGTACCTCTCGGAAAAGGGTAGGTTTCCTGCTCAAAAATCCAACAGTGGGTGTACGAGAAAAGCTAGAAGGGCATGTTTATAATAGGTTTCTTGAGTATCCTGCCACATACTGAAGTCTCCAGAGCAGAGGTGTTGCACAAGCAACTTATTTTTTATTTCAGGCCAATTGGTAACTAGTACATGCCCATCTGTCAGCGTGACCCTACGACGAACTGTAACTTGTAAGTTGAGACAAGCGATATAAGTATTTGGCTATTATTAATTATATGCTTGAAACTAGTAAAATTATATTCCAGAATATACACATTATTTGGGTAGCAAATTACCACTAGACTCTACCACTGATGATTTGGATGATAATGACTGGGAATTCATATTCATAATTTTAAATACTCCAATAGAAAAAGTCATAGAAACACGATTAACATATGTTTTTTTCACACGGCAATTACTTAATTTTCTCCAAATTATTCCTTTGATATCAAATTTCTTGAAACTATTTGCCATATGTTTTTGTGATTGTGAAATAGCTTGAAATGGTTACACCAATTTGGGAGGAAATTAAAAATACACTTCATACTTCAGAGTTAACGATCTAATTTTACTTCATTGACCCCCAAAATGATTCTTTTTACAATATCCTCTGTGCCAACTTTCACAGAATCAAAATCCAAATTATGATTTATGAATACCCGAAAGCTAGACCTGTACGCAGGGTGGGTGCGAGGGTGCGCACCAAACCTTAACCCCCCCCCCCCCCGAATTCCACAAAAGGGTAAAATTACCACTTTTTGCCGAATGTTTTTATATAACGGTCCAATAATTAGAAAAATGTTGACAAGAAATTGTGTCCACATTTTGCTGAGGAATTGTTCAAAAAGTCCAAAAAACAAATCGTTTTATGTTTCCTTTTTTGTGTTCTGTCGATAACAATTGTCGATAACAATACATTCTGAAAATCATTGTAGCATAAACACAAATAAAGAAAAAGAAAAATGATGTTCAGTTGTGTTAAACATACAAGAACACCGAACATCCCTTGCGTGTTTTGTTTGTTTTTGTTGTTTCTAGCGGCCCAAATTTTGGGGCAAAAAGGGAAATTTCGTGAGGGACTGAGGAACTAAAAACATTTTAAAAGGATCGGTACACAAATCTGTATGTCAGAAACCACAAATTGGCAGAAAGTTCACGATGATCCCAACGTATGAGATGTATTTTTGCAATGCAAATGCAGTATCTAGGACGCGAAATAGTTAGCTTGTGTATTACAGCATCATCTTTAATTGCCAACCTTCGGAACATTGAAACTTCGGAATGACCCCCCCCCCATTTCGGGTAGGTGTCTGCTGCCATATAAGACGTACACTCTAGAAACACTCTCTTCTAGTCTTTGGAAACATCACGCTTTACAAAATAAAGCAAACAAGCGTAACAGTGTAATAATAATAATAAGATTTATTTGAGTTACTAATTAAAAGCATGAGGCCGCAATTTAGTACCTCAAGAAAGAAAAATTGGCCCCAACGCCCAAACACAATGATGTGGATTTCTTTCAATTGTGCCAAATAAAGATATACATGCATTATGCATATACAAGACATAAATACCTTGGCATATGAATAGATCCCAGGCTACAACCATTGACCCACCTTGTTAGATTATAGTATATAGATATATTATATATATATATATAATATATATATATAGTATATATATATATATATATATATTTTCTTTATATACTTATATTTATATACTTATGCTTTGGCCATCAATATTGTTGATGAACCATTATTAATAGCTTTCAATAATTGACAATCAATCAAATCACTAGATCATTCCAGATGGCTCAAAATGGGCAAAATCCATTACTACCTAAAAAAGCCAAGAGCTGCAATGCATATCGCTATAACTCATTCAGGGCAAGTTAAGATATATAACATATAATCAAAGTGATTAATTGGCTGATTGGCATCCTAATTGGGCGGTCAATATGGCTGCAAATGTCAGTCAGTAAAGGCCAGTATTTATTCACGCTGTAGATTAATATATATATGAGAAATTGGAGCTACTTAAACCTCTGTGAATTACTGCCATAGAAAATAATACCTAGAAAATTTGGATGACGCGGACGTAGCATTATGAATCGCAAAATGAAACTTGCTGTGGATGGGACTCGAACCCACAACCTTCCGTTTAGAATCTCGGATGCGCTAATCAATTGCGCCACCACGGCATTTGATGGATCCATTCGAGTTTCTACACCATAGCGTTCGATGCGTAATGCCGTCCATATTATGAGGTGATCAACATTCTGATCCAATCAACTCGAAATAATATTTATAAACATAATGTGAGAAATTGGAGCTACTTAAAACCTCTGTGATATGGACGGCAATGGTAATATGGATATATATACTATATCTATATATCTATATCTATATATCTTTATAAATATATCTATTATATATATCTGCTATATATCTATATATATATAATATAATAATATATTCAGCCCCTTTCTATATCGCAGAGTGCTCAATCCTTAAAGGAGTAAACAAGAAGTTTTTCCTATTGGTATAATTATATATATATATATATTATAAATATTATATATATATTCTATATATATATATATATATATATATATATATATATATAATATATAAGATATATATATATATATTATATATATATCTATATATATCTAAATATATAAATATATATATGGATGCCAGTGTAACGCTAAAACCTACCGAAAGCAAAAGACCCCTATCCCTGGACACTATTAGTGATCAGGATTATTTGCCGCTCGTAACCCGTCATTTCCTCCATACTGGATACCCATCTTGATGGCATCTTATATGTTCGATTGTTCTGATTAGCTAAGATAGTAAACTGATCTGATTGACTTACAACAACAGTGCGTAACTAGGTAGACCTTTATCAATTATAGCCATTTCAAAGTATCGGAAGCAATCTTATAATGAAGGAATTTATTACATTTTTGAAAAATATTTCTTATGGTTTTAAAAGTTATTTTTTGCTGTCAAATCACAACAGGATATATACAAAATTACCAAAACTGCAACTGCCATCAAAAGGGGATCGCGCTCAGACCTTTATTGTATTGGCTACCATATTGCATTAATTGATTGCGTGGTTACAGATCATGTAAAGGGACATACTAGCATGAAAACATTGACATAATGAAAGGACCCTTACTGAAATCACATCACGAGTTGAAAACAAAAAAATTTTGGATGTTTCATTTTTGTCAAACAGGACGAGTTCCAGGGGGGGGTGGCAGTTTGTGTCAATTTTCTGGGAACAAGGATGCTGACATTCCTGCCAGCATTTTACCACACCTGAAGATCATGTTGTCATCAGCTCCTAGAACCATGCTATTGTAATATGTGCTAATCCCGGCCTAATCCCTCTTCACTTTGTCCATATCAATAATCTTACTACAGCCTAAAGTACAATGCCTCAATCCCGGTGTGGCAGGAGATATGGTCCTCCGGGGTCACAGTCCGGTAACAATGTGAACAATAGGGCAATCGATAAGTTTACTCTTCACGCAACATTATTTCACGCTTATTCCGTTGTCGTCTATTATATGGAGCCCGGACTATAATGATACCTGCCGGACTAAGTTCACACCGGTCTGAATGCTTTTGAATTGTCGAACATGCTAGATACACTGTAAATTCTGTCAGGGATTTGAACCCTTCCTTGTCTGTTTCCAGAAATTGCCACAAACTGTCACCTCCCCCCCTGGAATTCTTCCCGCTTTTACTGTTTTTTACAGAATTTAAACACCCAAATGGTTTTCAAACTCTGGGAAGTGATTTCAGTAAGGGTCCTTTTCATTATATCAATTTTTTCAATGCCACTTTGCCCCTTTAATTGGTCAAATGAATGTTTTAACGATACAGGCCTGACAATTAACTATTTTTTGAGTGGAACACATATCATGTTTTGTGTTTTGGTGGCGCATTTTGGTTTTTTGCCGTTTCTACAAAAATGCTCAGTTTCCCGTCGGGCATCCATCGGATCAGAATCACATAAACAATGTTTTACAAACCGTTGAAAAAACAAGGTGATATTAGTTATCAATGGATTGGTAGCCTGGACTACTAGAATAGGCACTTTCAGCGTGTATGCGATACTTAACAAAATTGACTGCATACTGAGAAAAAAATATCATAAATTTTGGCTTTTTAGATGCATGCATTTCGGACCATGATAGGCTACAAATCGCTAGCGATTAAAGTAAATTAAGCTGTGCTAAGGAAAAGTATGTATGTCCACCAGAGCTTATCTGAGCCTGAGGATCAAAATATGATAGGATTTAGATATTGTAATGCGATTTCTGGATTAAAACCCTGGATTCTGGATTGAAAAACCTAGCTGGATTCTGGACAATGCAACACCTGGATTCTCGCGTCACAAGTGTTACAGATGTTCATAATACGCAGCGCCATCTTTTGGCAATTTTCAATTAAAACCTCACCACAATGACTGACAGTTGTAGCAGCCAATAGCAGTTTACCATGTGAAATGTTAAAAATTTAGACGAACCACTCAACTGATTGCAATAAGTATAACATGTCGTTGCAATCCTATAGGAACACACATCTTAAGAATTTGTAAATATCTTATAGGTATAATTTGAAAAAACGAAGATTTTTTTTTTCATGCAAATTTCCGAACAACAACTTTGAAGTAGCACCGAGTCACCAATTTTAACTTCCTGGCCACAATACAGTATTTCTTAAGTAGTTCAAAGGTTCTAACCGAACCTATCATAAACAAATAAAACAATTTCTACGATTGATCAATTTTCTGAATTTGTTCAATTCGCAAGCGCCTTTATATAATCTGCAAGCCTTTTTCCGTTCATTAACACAGGTTGGGCGGAGTCAAAGAGCATAAGATCATCGTAAATTTTGCCTGTTGGCGTTCGCTTTTCATAAGTGGCGATTGCGTACTGCATGAAGCCTATTGTAAGGTGCGGGACGGTAATAATGTTCAAATAGACGTGATTGTTAAACGTGCGGCGTGAAAAACCTGGATTCTCGCTTGAAAAACCTGGATTCGCGAGTGAAAAACCTGGATTCTCGAGTGAAAAACCGCTTTATATAAAGTATCTATCGAAAAACATGTTTGATCTGTGAGAATCTAGGTTTTTCGATAAGTATCCAGGTTTTTCGATCGAAAACTTAGTTTATCGTATCGGTGACATACCACTGAGATTTCATCACGATTCCAAGTTTGTCGAGAGAGAATTAAAGTTTTTCAATCGAAAAACCTGGATTCTCGATTAAAAATCCAGGTTTTTCAATCGAAAAGCATGGATTCTCGATTGAAAAACTTGGGATTATCGATTGAAAAATCGGAATTCTCGGCGCCGATAAACCAGATTTTTCGATCGCAAAATGTACTTTTTGATAGAAAATTGATAGGCGAGAATCCGGGTTTTTTTGCCAAATTCATGTTTTTAACCTTATAAGCTTGGCACATACACCATACGACTCCATTAGGGACGCAACATTAGATATCAGGGGACATGGAAGTTTGGCCCCGGTGAAAATAATTTTTTTTCGGTCATGTCGGTGAAGGTTTTTTTTTTGTCTTTGTTTTTTTGTCAATTTTGAGAGATGGGATTTAAATCATCAGTGGAGCGAGTTGTTTCTTTCCCTGATTTTTTAGTGAGCTTAGGGTTTTGTTGTAATTTCCCTGCTCCGTGATATCCAATGGCGCGTCCCTTATAGAAGATACGGACCCTCCATCAAATTTCAAACCACTCCCCAAGCATCCAAATAACAAATTAATAACCTGACGTAATTGTTTATGCTATAATTTCTTGTGTTGTCATTGTTTCACTTTGGAACGCCTTTTAAGAGTGAAAACCGAAATTAATTACACGGTTAATTAGTAATTACGAATAGGGCCTTTGGAGTCGTCCCCACCCCGTCCACTTATGGGAAGAATCAAAAAAGTTTTCTCTTCAATCGAATAACTGTTTTGTACAGTTTTTAATATTATCAACCAACACAATGAGACTACTAAATAAAACCTTTAAAGATGACCTCAAAATAGCAACCATTGGCAGCCATATTGGATCTCTCATTTGCATATATTTATGCGAAAAGTGTCGGGTTGCATATATACCTTTAAATATTATGTAAAAAAAACATGAAAATGTTTAAGTGAAAAATTAAGCTTGATTAGGATCTTTCTACCTTAACAAAACATTTTCCACATATAAGTGAACTTTGACCTTTGGTGGCTATTCATATATCTGGACTTGCATTACAACCATTATACCGGATATTTCTTATAATTCAATTTTTCTTTAACCAATCACATGCTGATATGCAATTTGATGTATGATTGATCGAGAATCCATTTCCAATACAATGATTGGGGAAAATATGGTCTTTGGAAAGATACCACAAAAAATACTTAAGTATCAAACACCCAATATTTATATAATTAATTTGGGCTATTCTCAACCCACAAAAGCCATACATTTTTTGTGAATAATGGTGGAGAAAGACAAACAAAATAGCCGCTTTTCGGTCCAAATTCACTGCAAAAACTGGTGCTACGGGTGTTAAATTTAACACCGGTCCAGCTTCAATAGGGGTCCACACCAACTGATGTTAAATGAACACTAGAATTGGTGTTAAATACATATAAACAAACATAAACACACTGGTGGGTGTTATTTTAACACCGCATTCTGATGTTAATTTGACAGTTTTGCTGGTGTAAAATTCCTATCGCATTCTGATGTTAATTTGACAGTTTTGCTGGTGTAAAATTCCTATGTGACGCCATTGGGTGTTGATTTGCTTCTGATCAACACCACTGGTGTTAATTTCATTCAATGGTGTAAATCTAACACTGGACTGGCTTCAATAGAAGTCAACATATGCGGGTGTTATTGTAACACTAGGGTTTGTGTTAAAGAGTTGGTGTAACATCTTCATCAAACTAGGAGTCGGTTATTTTTGCTTTTGCTGTTTTTCATCTCCAATTATATATCACTTTGATCTACAAAGAAGTCCACCAAAGTGCTGTATTAAGCTATTTTAGATATTGTTTTGACACCATAGTCAGTGTTAATCAGCTTCAATTAACACCGCCAATAAGCACCGGCAAGCTTAACACCGGTGAAGTATTGCATATTTAACATCGGAGTTTTTTGCAGTGTTGGCTCGCGTGAAAATTGTCAAGAATGATATCACGATGTCAATCAATAATAAACCGGTTGTGCTTCTGGTATTAACCTTTCAGCAGTATTTGATACCATTGACCACTTGTGTCACAGGAAAAACATTAGAATGGTTCCGTTATCTAAATGGTTGGTCCAGCCAAGTTGGCATTGCAGGTGAACGTACAATGCGAACGCTGCCAACTTTGGTCTCCCTCAGGGGTCTGTGGTAGGTCCTATTGAATATAGTATCTACACACTTAACTGCCAGGCGGTGATATTGCACGTTTAATCACAAAGTGGATTATCGTGTATGTACGCTGACGATACTCGGCTTTATGTATCATTTGATCCAACTGCACCCGATGGACTAACTATCGCAATTTCAAAACTGCATTTCAGACATTAAAAAAATGCACGAATTTAAACAAACTAAAACCTAATGACTTAAAGAGAGACGTCTTCATTACTTCGTCTTCATACTATACACCAACATCGTTTTCCAGGAATTTAAGAATTGGAAATCCATGTATTAAATCATCACCAACTATCAGGAAATCACATTTCTGATTCAAACATTACTATGGCGTCACACACCCCTAACGCCCTTAACTGCATATAAATGCACTTTTGGTAAAATCATGGAGCGACCCCTGACTTAGATTAAGAGGAATTTGTCCCTACACTGTTAAAAATTTCCGTAAATTAAGAAAACAGATTTTCCGTAAATTTCTTTTTTTGGGTCCATTTTTTGGAAAACAATAACAATAAAAAACAAAAAACATAAAAAATTTTAATTTACGGAAATATTTCAAAAATTTCTGGCAGCAATATTTCCGGACTTTTTTTTTTGGTTCCGTAATTTTAAATTACGGAAAAATTCTGTTAAAATGCACATTTTTTCCGTAATATGAGACAAATTTCTGTAAAATTACTGTCAAAGTTCCGTTAATTGACAGAAATTTCTGTAAATTTACCCTAAAAATGTCTGGAAAAACTGCTGCCAGAAATTTCCGTAAATTTACGGAAATTTTTTTAACAGTGAGTAGATTTAACAAGAAAATTATCGCTACCGCCGTTTTTGCGGTGATCGTCAGATTTTCCTCTAAGGATGTTTGGGATATCACAAACGTCAATCGCACCATCACATATCACCTGAGAAACATTGCGGATATATTGATAAGAACCCGTGCAAACATGATGTACGAGCCGCTGGATTCTTCAATACCAATATCACATTATACTTCGTTTTCAACGCCTTTCCGGTTGCCAGACTTACCTCATATAGAGTAGACAGACGACACGAATAGTCTTCACCTCTACTTGGAGACACTGGCATAAAAATATTGCGCCCTCAATACTTTCCAAAATTGATATTTTTGCATGGTTGTAAAGTTTTTCCCAACATTAGCCTTCACCTGAAATGATTAAGCCTAAATCAACGCCCTTATGGGTAAACAGAACGATTTTATTATTAAAGGACTCCGGAGTCATTTTATTCAGCTGACAACGGAAATGGCGTTTAACCCAAGCAAACACACACGCGAGTTGATTCCCAGGGTACTCACCCTGTTTGACCGATCTGTGACTTTCTTTATTTGTGGTTTTAATATCAATGAGTACGAGTCTATGAATTTCATGCAACAGCCACATTTGTTGATTAAAGTTACGCAAACTTAAAAAGTTAGCCTACAAATTACCTGGTGCCTTTGAAGCCAATATATTTAATCCCTTATCTGTTTTTTGGTGTGTTATGTGTAAATATCACCATTCTTCCAATGGCCTAGACTATCATTTGCGAGCAAATTGAAGAAATTTCATATTTTGTGAAAATGTGCCAGTGCCCTTGGTGGACAGGGGGAGGTCCATGGAACACCCCCCCCCCCCACACACACACACACACACCGGTCCCCTACGGAAACCACTTTTCCAAAGGAATATTTGCACGAAATTTATACCACACATGTAAGGTCATAAGACAAACATTTAATATTAGAATCTTATAAAACAAATGTCATGAATTCCATGGGTATTTCTGATGAATGAGAAGTACTGTACACAATTGTTTTGGCAACCGGGCTTTTTCTTCTGCCAGCAAATATTAATCCTGATTGACCACCCCTCATGCAATGGTCTCAGTTTCTTATTGTGTGTATACAAACCCTCCATTTTTTACACTTCTCAGCTGTTACTGATACTGGCTTTTGAGTTCAAGAGTTCCATATTTCTATGCATGGCCATGGTCAGTGATTATACATACCCTACTTGCACCACTAGTGATAGTGACATTCCCTGTTTGCACTAAATGAGATTATCCTAACCTAAAGGTAAGCTATGTAACAGTTTTTTTCTGATGGGTCAGATTGCAAATTTTTTCTTTACCAAATTAAACTGTAGAAGGACTTCTATAGCATTTTATCCCAAATATACTTTCATGTTATAATATCCATTGTGGTACAGAATTACATTGTTTGTATGCATATTTTCAACACTGATAGCATGGAACTATTCATTAAGCAGGACTAATATTTTATGTGTGGTAAACAGGCACAACTTTTGTACAGCAATGTATGACATATAGTACTACCATATGATTTGGCTTTGCCTGGATAAGAATTCCTTTTTAAAGGGAAGTATGTTACCTGAAGCTTGGTGTTCCATGCAATGCGATTTCTAAACTTCAAACTAATACCAGATGTATCAGAAAAGTAACATGAACTGAATGTCTTTTGTTTCACATAAAGGTTGATCATTATGATTGATGCCTTGCATAGTATTCATTACAATATAGTGGTTACAAAACCAATTTGTTCTTTCATTTCACAAATTGTGCACTAAAATGCAAAGATTGTCCTTTTTCAAAGGGTGTCACAGATAAAAGATTTGAGGCGGGACAAATATTGTGTCCTAATTCTAATTTCATATAGATTTAAACACCCAATAGATTTCTTACCTTTATATTTGGCTACAGAAATGTCTTAAAAGAGAGAAAAAAGGTGATTTTGGTTTGCCTATATTTCAATATAAAACATAGGCTGAATTTCGTATTTGCTCCTATACGAAATTAAAAACTCACAATTTTTGTACCAAAGAAACATTTCTCAGATTAATCTTTACAGATGGGGATATTTTTAATGGAAAGCTTTACATCAGGGTAAAAATCAGTACTTTTCAATTTTTTAGGGTCACCTGGTATGTGAAATCTCTCGTTGCACCTTTAAGGACTCGTCTTGTCATATCTGAAATCATAGCATGCAGTTGTGCTAAATACCAGTTTTCTGTCTTGTGTCAGGGCGGGCTTTTCAAATCTAAAATCACACTGTAGCGTGCAGTTGTGCTTAAAGCCAGATGGTCGTATGTCATGAACTGGGTACACTAAAATGGGGGATCTGTTACACTCCAACTTTTTTCAGTTTAATTCCATTTAATTCTTAAACTATTTGACTCTGTTCAAAGAATTTGATGTCTATATTTATTGCTAGAAGCCTTCTCTTTAAGATAAAACCATTTTCGTCCCTATTGGATTAGTTTTATGAGAGTTACGGTCGATAACCTCCAGCTAGGTAACGGGTACGGTGGGGGGTGGGGGGGAGGTGGTGGGGGGGTTAGCCTAGACATTACACACAAAACGGGTGAAACTGGGTCGCCGAACTTTAAATAAGTAGAGAAGTGAACACTTGTGGGGCTCAAAATGCACATACACGTCCTGAATTATGATCTAACTCATGATACAAACTACGATTCCATTTATAAATTAATAGTAAATTAGATGTCAATTAGGGGTACACGATTTTGATCACTTGGGGATGTTCGGCCTTTGCTTTGCTAATACGTGTGAGTCAATTATTGTTCCCCGATGAAACAAAATATTAAAAAATTTGTAATCTTTTTAGAATATTATTATATACTTTATATTAACAAATATTAACTCTTAATTCCATGTCAAAAATCCCGAGATTCATTCATTTTATTTTCAAGTATGGCCTCATTTTTGTAGAGGGCCCCCCGAAATGCCGCGTGGTCAAATTTAGTATCAGTAACCATAAATATAGAAGATATAAACATTTTAACAGTGTAAATCACAAACCAGGATCCAAAAACGAGATAGGTAAAAGACCTTTCTGTTTGTTTGCATTTATTACCACAGTGAAGCACAAAATTTTATAGTTATCATGAAAGAAAATTCTTCCAAAAAAGTCCTGACCTTTGACCTTTACCAATTAGGTGTATCACTGGTTTTTTTGGTGTGTATTTTATCTTTTTGTTTTGCCGTAGTTAATAGTTACAGGAATGCCATGATTCTGAATATTTGGAAAATTTGGTATGATGAAGCTTAAGTAACGTAGAATACATATAATCAAAATGTTGAAATTGTCCACATTTTTGAGTTATTTCCCTTTTAATTTTCCCCCAATAGCTTCCTCGAAAACGATTCCGATAAATCCACATCGCAGCAAATGGTGACGTCAAATTGATGACCATCCATAATTTACGTCGTTGTGACCATCATGTCGCATTGTTTGCCACTTTCCTATAACTGTGATCGGATGTGTTTTTATATCACTAATAATTAAAACACAACGAAATGAAACAAAATATGTCATTCATTCTGTAACTTATTTCAAATTTTATATTACTTTCAATATTACAGTGTCAGCAATAACAATTTCGAGGTCAACACGATAGTTTTTGGTCATCACTTGTACGTTCCCGAGGAAAAGAGAGCAAAAATTGGCGCTTTTGATCATGAAGCCGGTGGCAAAAATCCGCCCGTTTTCTCGTAGTCCAAAAAAGCAAAATTAAAATGCCTCTATTTTTGTTATTTTACATCAAATTGTATTATTTTTTCGGGAATTCGGATGTATGTACCATATTTTTGTGAATGTAAGTCAAACGGAGCTTGACAAAAATCTTTGAACATATTTCCTTTAAAACGAGTTCATTCCCACCTTGAAGAATTCTAAAAGTCAAACATATTGCACTTGTTGCTTTTTTTTTTTGTGGATTTTTTTTTTTTTTGCATTAATTCCCAACTTAATAACTGGCCGTTGTTAATACTCATTGGGACATTACATATCTCCCCAGGTGTTATTAAAGTATCCTCACTTGAAATTGGCTTCATTACCAATCAATAGAACCTTGTCCAAGTCAATCTAGGCCGTTATTTAAATGAGTGTAAGATATCGACTGCCTGAACCAAAAGAAAATCCAAATTCATGTGAAGCTATTTAAATGTACTTTTGAAGTGTTTACAATTTAGAGCTACCTTGGCAAGTTTGGACAAGAAAAAAATCAGGATATTTGAGGAACAATCATTTGACTCACACTGTATATCCCACAACGAGGTAGAAAACTTGAATTAATTGATTTTAATTATCTTTAATATTCTCTTCTTCATAAAATACCAACACGTTGGTATCCCTTATATAAAAGTAATTAGCCTAATGAATCATAATATTTAATTTTGGCACCAACGTCATCTTTAACCAAATTGTGGCATTTGGGTGCGACCTGTATGGAGCCACATGAATTAAGTCAACAAGAAAGGTTGTATAGTATAACAACTAAGCATGATTTAAATTTGGTTAAGAATAGATGATTCATGAAAACATACACTTGTACTTAGGGCTCAAGACCTTGAAGACATTATGTGCTCAATAGCCGCCGATACAAATTAATTGGTCATACTGAATCGGGATGGAGGAGATCTTTTAGCACATTATTATCAAGAGTATTTATTCAAACACATGGGGCAACTAGTGCCGGGGGAGGGGCACTTCCCTATGCAAGTGATGGGTATGTGCCTGTTCCTGGTGACAAAATAGGGTCCTTCCCTGGGTCCTTTCAGATAAAATGTACCCAAAAACGTAATTCCACGGTACACAAGCTGAATAAAAGGGGTAATCCAGTATGAACTTTAAGAAGGGGGCCAATGAATGTTAAAGGTGCAACGAGAGATTGAGGCGGCCAAATATTGTGTCCTAATTCTAATTTCATATAGACTTAAACACCCAATAGATTTCTTCCCTTGTATTTGGCTACAGATATGTCTTAAAAGAGAGAAAAAAGGTGATTTTGGTTTGCCTATATTTCAATATAAAACATAGGCTGAATTTCGTATTTGCTCCTATACGAAATTAGAAACAAACAATTTTTGTACCAAAGAAACATTTCTCAGATTAATCTTTACAGATGGGGATATTTTTAATGGAAAGCTTTACATCAGGGTAAAAATCAGTACTTTTCAATTTTTTAGGGTCACCTGGTATGTGAAATCTCTCGTTGCACCTTTAAAACATGAAGTTAAAATAGGAAGTGCCTCTTTTCCAGAGTTCAATTTGCCATGAAATTATAAAATTGCTGCCATGAAATTATAAAATTGCTGCCATAAATTAAAATTGTTAAAATGTGCACGTAGGCTGCGAAAAGTTTGAATTTGAGTGTTCAAATTCTTTTTAAAAAAATGGATAATTTTCTGCAAACTTGTGATAAAAGTGGATAGCAGGAAAGAAGAAAATGGGAGTCATTGAGTATGTGAACATTTTAAAAGGGGGTCAGTTGGTAATAGCCTGGGTAATAGGTAGGACAGCAGCATAAAAAGGCGGCCAAGCATTCTTGACGTCACCAAAGTCAGCATCTCACAGACCTTGACTATAATGTGCTCTAACAGGGGGTGTGATATGTGCTGCACAAGATCTACTATAAAGCATCATTGAGAATGCTGCAGATAAAGTCAGCCTACATCTAAATGCCAAAGAGACGGAATGGAATACACGATCGTCAATCAGGAAGAGAATCATCAACCTATCTGCACTACATACGGTACCCAACTCAAAAAGGTTAGACCTCAAGTACCTCGGGTCCTATGTTGGACAGCAAGAAAGATTCATGAGTTAAAGGGCCGTGGTCTAATAGCATCGTCCCCATACTCTAAGATTTTACCGGAAGTGGTCAGCATTTTGGTATTTGAAGAAAGCTACTATTTTCTCATTTACTCTGTGAAATCTTAGAGCTAAAGGATATTTGGTTTGGAAGTTATGAGCGAAAATGTACCCCATTTTAGTCGACCGATATTAATTTTACACATATAGGGCTAAGAAAATCATGTTTTTAGCTCTCACATGAAAACGTGTTGAAATATCAGCGCAAAACTCTACAGATGGGGTTTAGGGGTGAAGACCATTCTATCAAGATGAAAACTTTATTCACTTAAATCGGGTCGCCCCCTTTTAATATATTGTATAATAACCAAAATATAGGCAAACATGGCACATAGGTTTTATGCAAATTAGCATGTCTTGCCATGCTTCCTTTTTTCTACCTTTTTGATATGTTGTTCGGGAGGGTTTGTACAACAAGTTACAGCAAGAAAATCTTCTGTAGCAATTTTGTCCAGGTCATACCGTAGATTGAGTGGACTAATAGGAATTTTACCCACCCTGAATATTGTCTCTCTTTTGGCCATATCAACAGTTGCAGTTGGCCATATCTGACATCCTTGTAGAGTGTGTAGTATAAGCTTTCCAAAAATGTACACTTACATACAGTTTACATGTAAGGAATAAGTTGTGTTGAGAGTAAAACCATAGGTGCCATCATTTGCATGTATTCGCTATGACGGACTGATAACGTTAATCTCTCGCGCAGTACTAATTTAGATAATATCTTTCGCAGTCTGTGACACAGACTACACACTTTCCGGACCGCCGTAGGAGTGAGAGTACCCCGGGGGGTCTCACTTTTGGTTTGGGTAGGGATGTGCGGCCGGGTGTTTGAACCAATACCCCGAAAATGTACCAAAAATGACAGATTTGCTACCCGTCCTTATACCTGCTTTCGTGGAGGTTCTGGGGCAAAGCCCCAGAAGCTGAGAGAAAACTAACTGTTAAAATGTATTTTGAGTCATTCTGGCAGCACTATTTTTCACATTTGTGGTTTGTAAACATTCTTCAAACCTGATTGACCATTGGAAAATCACTTGCAACAGAAATGGAACCCTTTCATATTCCAATTTGCAAGAAAAAGGGACCGTTCAATATGCCAAAATCGCTGCAACCCTTCTTGGCCGCACATCCCCGTACCCCCTTTTCCACTAAGAACCCCCCGAGGAGAGTACCAACCAAGCCTGCTATATAGAGCAGCAGGCTCCCAGAAGGTTTTGATCAAACGAACGAGATACACTATGAGCTAGTAAACCCTCAATTCCCTTGGCACAGTTCTTCACCAATGTATTTAGAAAATACACCCTCTGGTTTTGGGGTATGATATATGATCGTACCCAGATCACACAAGGTCGGTTCATGTCAATGTATGTACAAGTACAACCCACTGAACTGTGTCCTTGGTGGATGAGCATATATAGTGATACCAATATCTGAACACGGGAAATGTGAATGTCTGCCGGAGACCCGCTGCTGCGTATGGCCCCGGGAGAGGGTTAAAGACTTAAAGTTATTATGGGGGGGTCAAATGTTTGAACTGCTCTAAATCTAATGTATTATGGGGGGGTCAAATGTTTGAACTGCTCTAAATCTAATGTAATATAGGCCTAGCTCAAATTATTCCTTAGGTAACCAGGAGTAAAAAAATCCTACAGTAAACCACTGTACGATATATATAAAATGTTATGGCACCAGTGGCCTACCATACTTTCCAAGATTATTTTTTTTACTGCATTTATGTCACTTGCTGTAGGCCTACGCATTATGAAAATCAGAATAACAGTAGCTCTAATTTTTCATTTTGGTCTTGGGCAATTTCTTTTTTTTTTTTTTTTTTTTTTTTTTTTTTTTTTTTTTTTTTTTTTTTTTTTGGGGGGGGGGGGGTAGGACACGACTTGCTCGATTTGGGCATTGGGGATTTCCAAACAGTATTTTGTGGAACTGTTACGTGGATAGTCTCTGTCTCAATTTTTATTTGTGAGCGCTTTGAGCCTCCGGGTAAAGCTGCGTTAAAAATGGTGAATTGTCAGCTTTTGTTCCACAATAAGGTCAAGGGTACTATATCAAGCAGAGATTTGCAGGTTGGTTAGGGAGCCACGCGGCAGCTGAGTGCAGCGTGAAATATCCCTAGCATACTGGTAGCACGCTTCATTTTACTTCTTCTTGCCAGCTTCTCTGGTCTGGTAAACTCAAATGGTGACAGAAAAAATGGCAATTTTGGATTTAATTTCTTTAATTGATATACGTTTAATTCTTCTTACCACCTTAACTTTTTTCTTTGCCTTATTTGTGGTAAGATATCAACGTCCAAGAAATATACCTCCAGGTCCATGGAATTTACCTGTTTTAGGATATTTGCCAAATATCGCCGTGTATTCTCGATGGTATGGCATGCCGTTACCCGCGTTGATGAATCGACTGAGTAAGATATATGGACCGGTTTTCAGCTTATATTTGGGGGACCAGTTGTGCGTAGTTCTCAACAATCAAGAAGTCGTCAGAGATGCTTTTAAGAACCCAAAACTCAACGATCGTCCAAACACGGCGCGAAATAAAAATGATCAAGGTAGGGACTTATAATATTAGACTATATAGAAATGTAAATACTCTGATATGTGTGTGCGTGCGAGCTTATCTGGTGCTTGTTCTCCGCAGAGCTGGGACGTCCCACGAAGATCATTTTCTCGCAAGGTTTGTGATGGCCCAGGAGGGGTCATGTATAGGGAATTACTGAATTCGAAGATCTTAAAAACCTAGACTAGAAATTATCTTTCTATATTTAGTTATAACATCCATAAGTTTTGATAAAAGGGTAAATTTAAGTAAGGGACATTATGTCTTCAAGTTGTCTATTAGAAGCTAGGTCATATCTGATGTTTTTGCTTTATTCAAGATGGCAGCCACAATGGCCACCTTCAAAGATCTCAAACATATATCACTTAACAGGTTTTAAAGATCCTCAAAGATGCCCATATTTGCCGCCATATTGAATTTTATGCAAGGTTAACAAAAGGGAAAAATCGGATCATGACTTTCTGACAGTTTCTTACAGTCAAATTAGTCAAAGACAAATATCTTATGTCATACATTTGTATTTAATTTCATCATAATTTTTAGTTTACGTCAAATAATATATTACCGATAATACTGCTGGCAATGGATAAATTTCAAATATATTGAAGGTGGCCATATTGACCTTTATTTTAAATCTTTGAGGTGTCTAAAAAAATCAAAATGTCATAAATAAGCTTTTAATGTTCAAAGCAATTTATCTCATACTTTGAATAAACAGTTTTATAGTAATTTGTGGATGATATAAAATATATTACAAATAATATTATACGACAACTTATAAGTTTTCATTTACACTTGTTTAGTAGTTCTTGGATGATAGATATATAGCAATTAAGTTTTGAAGGTGGCCATTTTGAAATGTGAGCATGTTGAAACAAAAATGACAGATATGATTTTCTACATTAAAGGGAAAGACATATTTCTGTACTTTAGTTTACACTTACTGTAACCTTTCTGCTGATAAAACTAACTGACAATTTTTTAAAGTTGTTTGAAGGTGGCCATATTGGCGGCTATCGTAAATTGTATGTTAGGAAAACATAGCTGCCATATATGGCTTTCTAATAGCCAAGGCCATATATTTCATATTCATTCTTTTCAATGATTTTGGATTATATAACCAAATATATATTTATTATTTATATTACAGATATATGACAATTTCTAGGTTTTAAATGTCTCAGAAGGGGGTCATGCATATTGGTTACCACCTTGAATACGTGGATCCTGGGTTTCCTACCGGAAATCATTTTTTTACCGAAATTCTTATCCCACAATGCACCAACGATGTGGCCATGCGTTTTGAATTGGGCCAGTAAATAGATGGAGTTGTGACATCTGCGCGACACTTTTGGGTACATATGTTTAATTTTCTCAGCTGATACACAAGCTATGATGCTATATTTGGTGTCAAATTAAAGCTTATGATAACAGCAATACAGTCATACCAAAAAGATCTAAAAATAATGTTGGTTCCCTCTAAATTAGTGGTTAAATAGCGACATGTGCAGGGTGGAGGATGAGGATGATCAGGATGAGCAAATTCTCCTGGTAGCACACTTATGGGCTACAACCACCATAGATCATGCTATTGTGAACTTTTAGTAATAATTCAGATTGATAATACTAGTTTAGATAATCTTTAACTATTAAAATGATAAATTGATTTGTAATTAGGTTTACTTATTACTTAGTTTTTACTCATCAACAACCCAACGAGCATCGTACCTGGCAGAATGATCGGGTAGCAAACAGTGTGTTGCTTTAGCGAGAGTGCAATTAACATATATACTTAGTTACTAAGGTACTTTCAAGAGTCTACAATATATTATGTATTGTAAAGTTTTGAAATTTAACTGATTTCGGTGATTCAATATCTTTAGTACAGATAGAGAATATATAACCAATAACAAATTACTTAACGAATTGATTATTGCAATTCTTAGCAAGTTAGCATGATGCTAAAGACAATCATGGGTGAGAATTAGGGCAAATGTTGAAGAGAGAAAGTACAAAGCAGGGTGTAGGCAATGCTGGTGATACACTGAAAATTACATTTAAAAATTTGATACACAATAGGCCTTAATATTAATTCAGTACAGATTAAGAAATGAGATTTTCATAAATGTAAATAGCTGATTGGAGGCTTCAGATACCAATGAAAGTGCTGAATCCCAGTTCACTTGTAGAGTCTTCAAATGTAGATTATCGTTAGTGGTTATTTTAAGGATTCAGTTAATAGCTAACAACCTCTTCAGATGCATTATTCCACTTTTTAATTCATGTGACATCAGATGGTGTAATACACACTACGGAGGGAAGAGATCTGCTTAAGGACATACATATCTGAGGTCCGACGCGAAAGTGTTAGACAATTATTTGCATTACCAAAAGAGATTCCCAGGGGTTGGATTGCTTCACAAAAAAGCACAGAAGAGGCTATTGTACCACAGCAAGTGTGTTGTACTATCGTATAGACCTTGGCAGGAAGTATGACTTTACCATACTTGATAAAGAGGGATCAGAAAGACATAATGTGTACAAATTGCCTTGTGGACTGAACCAGGACATTGCACTACATGAAGATCCACACATTCCAATACTTCTAAGTTTAAAAAAGAGTGAAATCCTCTTTCAAGAGTGGCTCTAGGGACCGTCTTGGTTGGAGTTTACATTTATCATTAAAGAGTGACTTTGTTTATGGTTACTCTTCATCGATTGTCACTCTCATTAAGAGTGAAGAATTGACAGCAATCACTCTCAAAAGAGAAATTTACCTCCAAACAAAGAATGGTCCCTAGAGTCATTCCTTGAAAGAGTGATTCACTCTTACATTTGGAGAGTAACTTTATGTGAGTGAAATGGTAATTAAACTTATAGTAAGTAATTGTTGTCACCAAGGATTGTTCACTTTTGTTTTGTTTTATTCATGTACATGTTAACATGGACACCGATCATTTTGATCACGACTGGTTTCACGGATACATGTGCAGGTGATTGTGCTGGTGAGGGTTTAATCTTATATTTTAAGAATTCATGGTCAATGCATTGTATTCTTTCTATTAAGACATGTATAAGTTTTAGTGTTTTGGAAAATTATTTTGGCAAATGATACAATTCCAGATCATATCTTGAAATATTCCCGTCATGAAAATTATGTCGAAAGAGGCTTGCGCAAAATTATGTAATACTTAGACCCTATTAATGTTATATATGTTAAAAAGCTATGAATGAGAGGAATGCAAAAATATCCTTTAAAGGAGTGGGGTAAACCAAAACTACTCTTTCCTTGTTCAAGTTGGCATTTTTTCCATTATTTTGTGGTATATTGGTTCCATAACTTCTTTTGCTTACACACCTATTGTTAATTTTTAAAGTGCACTTTTGGATCATCAGTTAATTTCCTATCAGAAAATGTATACTTTTATGTGTAATGGGGTAGAATAAAAAAGTTCCAGATTATTAAATGAAAAAGGAAAACAATTTTCAGGTCGCGAAAAACAAGCGTCACACGAAACGGCCCCAATTCAAAACACATGGTCATGGAAGGAGATATAGTAGGCTCACGCCATGCAACGCTCGCGGTTTAGTGCGCTTCCTTTAACAATACGCGAACATTTTTGTGGCGCAAAAAATTACAAGGCAATCAAAAGTATCGTTAAATGGTAAAAATTTATGTACAGCCAAACGGTTTTCGCAAGTTATGACAGAAAAATGACCCGTATGAACAACAAAACACCATAGAATATTATGCGCTATTTATTTTATCTACTCGTACATCGTTGGTGCATTCCTATCCCACAATGCATAGGAATTTCGGTAAAAAATGATTTCCGGTAGGAAAACCAGGATCCACGTATTGGAGGATGTTAACAAAACAAAAAAAAGGCATATAGGCCAATCCATGCTCTAACAAAGAAGGACAGAAGGACACCAACTACTCCACTCCTCAAAGAGCTCGATTGGCTATTGATTTGTGAGCATGTTTTCTTTAAGCTTATGCTTTCTACCTACAAGGGTATTTCTGGACAATTGTCATCATAATTATTTGTCCGAATACCTCTATTTGTACATTCCTGGCAGACCAGTCTTGCGGTCTGAAGATTACAAGACGCTCCTCGTTGTTCCTCGTAAAAAAAAAGGGGTCATTGGGTGACAGGGCTTTAGCAATGCAGCCCCAAGCCTACGGAACTCTTTGCCCACCTGTTCGCCACTAGCCAGGCCACGTTACTTTTATAAAGCATTGAAATTTTCAACATCACCTATTTCCAAAGTTCGCATTTTCCTTAAATTGGCAGATCTCATGTGATTGTGCAACTCTTCTTTCTTATACTAATCGATTATATGATTTGTTTTTACCAGCAAATTACCGTCAAAGTGTCATTACTTCAAGTCTATATATTATCGTGGTTTAGGTCAACAAAATTCGTTTTTTCTCTTCTGCAGGCAGAAGATTAATCCCGAATTGACCAAACCCGCATGCAGTGTACTCAGTTCTTATTGTGTGGTGTACAGCCCATACTTGTTTACTACACTTCTCAGCGGTTACTGATACTGCCTGTTGACTTCAATAGTCTCATATTTCCATGCCCATGGTCAGTGATATACATACCCGACTTGCACCCACTAGTGATAGTGACATTCCCTGATTGCACTAAATGAGACTAGGTCCTAACCTAAATGTAGCTATGTAACAGTTTTTCTTCTGCTTGTTGGGTCAGATTGCAAATTTTGCTTGACAAAGTAAACTTTAGAAAATGACTTCCTAATGGCCAATTTAATATCCAAACTAATTTCTTCCAATGTATTAAATATACAGTGGTGGGAACAGAACATTTGTTTTTAGTATATTTTAACATTGATAGACATGGACTATTTTCATAGCAGGCTAATATTTCATGTGTGGTTAACAGTCAACACAACTTTTGTGCAGCAATGTATGACAGGAAATTACTACACAATATTGATTTGGGTGGCCTTTGCACTAGATAAGAAGCTCCCTGTTAAAAGGAAGTAAGGTAAACTGAAGCTTGGTGTCCATGCAATGTGAATTTCTACTTTCTACTTCAAAATAATACCAGTTTATCAGAAAACATAACATTGAAACTGGAATGTCTGTTTTGCTTTCAACCATAAAGGTTGATCCTTAAGATTGATGCCTTGCATAGATTCCATTACAATACGTGATCAAACTCAATTTGTTTTTCATTTCACAATTTGTGCAACTAAAATTCAGAAGATTGTCCTTTTTTAAGGACTCGTCTTGTTTCATTTTGTAAATGCTTTTTGCCTTAAATTTTATGTTTGTATTGTATGTATAACACAATTATTGATGATGTAACCAATAATACAACAGGTTATGCACATTAGCAGGTTTTTTACAAAATTTTTACAATGCAAGAGGACCCCCCAACAAGCTAAACGATGATAATTATCAGGTTGGACTTTCTATTGTCAAAGACACCTATAGCTCAGTGTTATAATATAAATACTTCTGGATGAGGTAACGAAACATATCGATGGTAAATTAAGAGTTGGAAAGATTGTAAATGTGGCCATATTGGCCACCATCTTAATTTTCATTTCAGCTTGTTGGAAAAAACCCCTGTTGCCAGAAATATTTTTCTGCTTCCGTATGTTTTCAATATGCATGACCAAATTAATGGTACGATCACAGGAAAAATATTAACCATATTAGTGTCTGAAAAGAATCGCTTCCATTCACGAGCGACCCTTGCGTGCCATTGCTATACCCTATGGCAACAACACTGCCCCCACAAAAATACAATAATGTCAAAAATGGTAATGTTTGTGTTTAATAATGGAAATTGGTCCCTTCTAGATCAGATATAACACATCCAAAAAAATGATTTGCAATGTATATGCTGTGGAAGCAAGGGCCGCGGAACACATGTTTACTTTTTGAGCGATTTTGAAGCATGTCGAAAACAATGATTTGCCCCTAATTTCCAGACGAAAACTCAGAACCTCATTTATTAGCCCACTTTGCCTTGTTTATGCCCCCCCTCAAAGGTGGTATGATTTTCATTTGAAATTCCATCGGAAGTGTGTCCTGTGGGGGGGGGTGGTGTCCATCCCCTTAGGCACCAACCGTGAGTGAAAACCCTTAGTCACTCGTTTAAAGGTACCACAATGGCAAAAACAAATATTCATACATAATGAAATGGAACCGCTACTGAAATCACTTCCACAAATTTAAAAATGATTTGGGTGTTTATATTTTGTACAAATGGAAACAAATGAACTCTATTATTTTCCATGTAAACTTTACTTCTCAACCGGGGATGCTGACATGACTTCCAGCATTTCTCAAACTTGAAAGCATGCAGTCATCAGCTTACAGACCACTGCTATTGTATTGTCCTAATCTGGCTAATTCAACCTTTCACTTGTCAGATCATACAAGCCGGAAGTACAATGTCGGAATCTCGTTCTGAATGCTTATGAATTGTGGTCAACAAACATGCTAGATACCCTGTAAATTCTGGCGGGATGTCAACACATTGATTTTCCGTGAAGGATTGCCACCGACTGCCACCACCTCTTGCTGCTTTTGTTACTGTTCTTACGGAATGTAAATACCCAAATTGTTTTTAATTGTTGAAGTTATTTCAGTAAGGGTCTATCTATTTCATTATGTCACGAATATTTTATCCATTGTGTCCCTTTAAACAAAGAACAAACAAGTGATAAATTGTCACTTTTCGAGACCAAAAACGGTATCAAAATGATGAGAATTGTGAAATCAATATTATGCTTTTGTCCCCAGCCGAACGAGTTCGGAACGGGGACTATGAAATGAGCAGCGTTCGTCCGTCCCGTGATAACACTGTTAACCCACTTTGTTCGATTTATCTGGAGTTCTCGTAAGACGACATGAATTAACTTGGTGATAGAAGCGGGCTGGAACGTTCTCGAACTGATTAGATTTTGGCGTAAACTATGCTAATTAGGTATCTAATTTGCATAATTAAGAAAATTTAAGTTGCATTTATCGCATGTTAGTGATCGCGACATTCGGCGGGGACATATTTTACGGATCGCGTAAGTACGAGTTCGCCTTGTTTCTAATATCAACCAAGTCTTAACAAAATGGTTTAAGAAGATCTCAATAATGGTTTCAGTGTATTTATCACAAAAGTGACAATTAGCAGATTCTTCCAAAGCATTGCATTGTGAAAGACTATCTGAGACGAGACAGGTTAATCAACCACGTTATTCCAATAGTTAATACGCTTTTCTGGAACACATTTCTCAAAAAGAATGGATCAGGCGTGTCTGGGAACTTTCTGCGTGGGAATAAGATTATTAACAAGACACTCAAAATATCTACGTTCATGATCCTCAAGCCGTGGACTGGGTTTTTTTATCATGAGAAATTATAACAAGGATTAATTCTACAAATAATTTTGCACCAGGAAGCGGCAGATTAAAAAAAAATCACAAATACCTTTATCGTACCAATCTTGGAAATAAAAAAACATGTTTTTGTTTTGATAAAACATTTCTATTAAATCAAATTGCAGGTACCATATTAGAATAATAAATCATAAATTTCCTTAGCAGCTCGAAGTAAAAGATCGCTATCTCGAGATAACATTCTAACTGTAGATACCAAAATATTGTAGATATCCCAATAAACGTGTTTGGCGTTCAGTTTTTTATCTCAAGATAAAGCTTCCTTATCCGCAGATAAAGGGACCGTATCCCGGATAGGCTTTGTTAACAGCTAAAAAGGGGCCTTTATTCAACATTACCATGCTCGTTGTGATGTTCAAATTCATTCTATTTGTTTCATCTCTGGTCAAAGTTGGAGGTACCATCGTTATCTCCAGATAACGGAGCGATATCCTCAGTTAACTGGGCTTTATGGAAATAAGTAAATCTTGAGATAAGCGAAATAAAGTGATTTAATTGATCTTCCGTATGCGCATGCTAAATGTTTAGTTCAGTACAAATACCCGAGTATTAAATTCACATTTTGTTTATCCATTTCTTTTTGTATCACAGTGGCTGGGCTGTTAAGAGCATCTGGTCAAAGTTGGAGGGACCAGCGTGCATTCACACTTGATGTATTTCGGCGTTTTGGAGTTGGAAGGTCATCTTTTGAAAATCAGATATGCACTGACCTTCATATTCTTTAAAAACAGTTTGAGAAGAATTCATGGGACCCATCGTCGTCGATATGCACATCTGTTTCAAATATCATGAGCGCAGTGACTATTGGAAAAAGATACGATCATGGCGACCGAGAATTTCAAGAACTTTTACATACTATTCAAATGCAGATGAAGTTATCTGGAGCTGGTGGTATGTTAAATTTAGTCAAAATTCTTCGACTACTCCCATCAAAGACAAAACAGAAATTTGAAGAAGTTGCGGCAAAGTTCGGCAAAATAGTAAATGACAATGTTTCACAAAGAGAGAATGAATTTGTGGAGGGATCGATTGATTGTCTAGTTGATGTATACCTCACAACCATGGCAGCCAATAAATTAAGTCCATATGTCAACTCCGTAAGCGTTGCCAATATCGTAAAGACCCTTTTCGTAGCGGGAGTAGACACGACTTCTAATGAAATTATCTGGGTTCTTGTTTACCTATTACGTCATCCGCATATCCTTAAGAAAGTCCAGGAAGAAATCGATAGTGTGGTAGGACGGGAGAGGCTTCCAAAGATGGCAGATAAGTCTGATATGCCTTTCACGCAAGCAGTCATCCTGGAAACAATGAGATTAGCACCTGTAGTTCCCACCGGTGTTATGCATGCAGCATCTGCGGACACAATTCTTCAAGAATATACCATTCCAAAGGGGACGATGTTGATCTCAAACCTTTGGGGGATTCAAAATGACTCTGATGTCTGGCCAGATCCCAGAAAATTTGATCCAGGCCGATTTTTGAATGCTGCCGGTGAAGTTGTGGAAAACGAATCGCTGATTCCATTTAGTGCAGGTACTTGTCATCAACAATTTGTCTTCGAGTACAATTTGTATAATTTAATTTCACTATTATTAGACTATGGGACATGTCCTTCTATGCTGGTGTTTTGCTGTCCCCATCAGGGGGATAAGGGGAAAACCAAGTGTAAATTCATAATAAATCATATAACCGTCTGATTCCGCAAATAAATCTTGAACATTTTTGTTGAAAATAAATAAAATGTCACCTCAAATTCATTTCCCCAATATCAGTGTCCAATGTATACGCTAGACTTCAGTAAACAATGGAGCTAAAGATATTCAACTATCAATCAATCAATCAATCCTTAGAATTTGTATAGCGCCCAATTCAAACAGTTTGCTCTTAGGCGCTGCAAGACAGTAAAACATAAACAAAATCAATGAGAGTACGCTTCTTGAAACAGATGAGATTTAAGCAGTTTCTTGAAAGTGTCAACTGTGGCTGCATCTTTGATGTGAGATGGTAATAAGTTTTTTTTTTTTTTTTTTTTTCCTGATTGTGGAGGGATTTGTACACTAACAGCAGAACTTTGAATTTGATTCGCTGATCAATGGGCAGCCAGTGGAGAGAAATCTATCGGCCCGCTATGGGGTGGAGAAAAACCACTTGATTCATTTTCATCTGGGAGTACAGGACCATTATAATTGAAAGATTGCATGTACTATCACCTCTCCGATTTACACTGAAAATTCATGATGTAAACACAAAATACTTAACCTCATCCACAAATAAATAAATCTTGAACTTCTATTAACTTTGACCATATTTTTCATCATTTATTCGAAAAGAAGAAAGACGAACACAAAGCATGAAAGAAATGTTGCTGGGCAAGCTTTGACTTAACTTCGTGCAGAACCAAAACTCCGTAACTTATTGCTTAACTTCATTTCTATTCAATTTACCGCGAGATTAAAATAAACCAGTTATTATTATTATAGGTTTTCACGTTCGATTTCACACAATGTTCATCCCAATTCGACAATTGTTAGTCAAATCGTCACAAAATTCGAGAAACTGTACAGTTGCCAACTCGTCTCGTCTTTGGTCAAACAACTTTAAACATGGGCACCTAACTCGTCAATGGTCGCACCGGTTCGTCGTGTTAAATAAAAATTCCCGGGTCATACCATTTGGGTTGATACATGGCCAACGATTCGTCATGGTATCCGGATTCATTAAAAATCATTCGAATTCGTCGCATGTATTGGGCGGGTATCATGCATGACGTTAAATTCATAAATTTGAAATGGCTCTTAACAGGATAAGACCTGACGTTATGACGGCAATTTTGTTAGGATTATCACTCAAGAGAGGGTGCACGCTAAATTACATGATTTGAAATTAAATCTAAAGTTTGTGGTAGGGGCAAATCAATTCCAGATTTAAATTTTGACTTATATGTATTATGTTTAATTTTAGGGTTTTTTTTTAATTGGCTCATGTCAAAATGATAAAACAACTTTGAAATAGGAGTTGATGCACGCAAGTGAACAAATAGAAAGTATCAAAAGTAAGACAAGAAAATTCACCCGAAAACCTGACGAATTGGAAAAGGCACATTGTGAAAAACCCAGTGACAAAAGACGTAATCCAACTAACCATTATATCGCCGTTTGAAGTCGGAAGAAATTCATAAACTGGACGAACTTGAATGATCATAGGTTGAAGTCGTTTGGGGACCATCGGCTATTGGAATGTCCAAAGACGCCCGGGGGGCCACTGGTAGTCAAGGTGGATATGATGCGTGAGTGAACAAGAAGAAAGCGTAAAAAAAGGGTGTCTTTTTCCAACAGCCGATGTACGCCCGTACATCGTTTAGGGTGCCAGCCCAAAACAGCAAAATATGAAAAAAGGGTAGTTTTTTTCTTAAACCCTGAAATTGTCATTTATATAATAATAATATCCCGCATTGCATAGCGCCGTTTTCAAGGAGTCAAAGCGCAAGCCTATTATTATTTCATTATTATATCTCATGACGCAGGATTAAAATAATCCAAAATATTGTATCGGAACTTGGGAAGGTTAAAACGAACAAAATAATAAAGTATATTTACGAATCAATTGCCCTGCGTACTTGTTGAGGGTATTGTAAACAGATAAAAATACTTGTTAGGGTAGTTTTTTGAGCTTGTTTTATCTGACATACGTGTTTAGGGTGCATTTTGAAAGTCCATGTTCACGCCATCATATCACCTTGAATACAAGTGCCCCCCCACCCCGGGGGGGGGGCCAAAGACGAGATCGAGTTGGCAAATGTACAGTTTCGATTTTTGGGGACGAATTTGCACTAAAGAATTGTTGAATTGGGATGAACATTGTGTGAAATCGAACGGGAAAACCTATATTATTATAATATAGGCCAACGACCTATACCGTGTGTCCCAAAAAAAACGCAACACTTGGTGGCAGGCGCCATAAGTTTTGAACAAAAGCACGTGACTACTTATCCTTTGTAGTAAGGTAAGATAGGACTGTTAGCTAATATCCCTGAAAAGTTCATAAAGGTAGAGTCAATATTTTTTAAGATATGACCCCAGAAATCAAGTAACCTGCAGGACCCATTTAACCAAATTGAGGCGCTATTAACTACAAATACGGCACTGTACGTTTTGCGCCCAGAACCACCAATATGAATCTCAAAGTCCCAACCACCCGTCCACCATTTCCCCCGTTTTTAAAAGACAGGTGCTGCAACAAATATTAGCATATGAATGTTTCCATTGGTAATAACAACTAAAAACATGCATTTTAACACACTTAAAAAGCTTTAAAAGATCGAATTAGGAATGTATGATCAACAAACTCTTCGTATTGTCCAAATAAGACTACATTGGATTAGAGCTAATCATTCATCATCGTTTTGTGACGGCACACAAAGAGTTATCTTAACCCAAAATTTAATGACAGAATAAATATACTGATATTGTTATTGAGTTTTGTGTTGAAAACATAGGTTTTACCTTGATAAAGTTGAGAATGTAACATTATTTCCAGTAACAAGCAAGTTGCAGCCCAACGCATTTATCATTTTATGTAATGTGGAGTTTATCTATGACTTAGTCATAGTTTTATATGTTCTTGAAACATATTTTATCACCAATAAATTAATGTTTTTTATTATCAGTTAAATAATAATTATGTAAGTGCAGTCATTTGACCCAGTAGAAGTCGTTCTGCAAGAAATTTGGGCAAGTAAATGCTGGTTGCAATCAATATTGTATTTGCCATTCTGTTCTTCATTGTCAGTCTTGTGCTTAACCAGCTCCTCATTTTGGTTAAATGGGTTCTGCGGGTTACTTGATTGTTGGGGTCATATCTTAAAAACTATTGACTCTGCCTTTATGAACTTTCAGGAATATTAGCTAACATTTCCATCTTACTTTACAACAAAGAATAGGTAGTCACGTGTTTTTGTTCAAAACTTATGGCGCCTGCCACCAAGTGTTGCGTTTTTTTGGGACACACGGTATATTATAATGTAAGCTGGCTATTATGAAAGAGGACGGGTATTTTGTTACTCAACACGAATCGTGGCGGTGATAACATCTAGAATATTTTCAACTGCGTGTTAATATAACAATGGCTTCGCGCCGCATACAGGTGTAGAAGTAACCATTGTCCGGCGTACTCATAGTCCGGGAACAATGGTGAACAATAGGGCAATCGATTCAGTTGACTCTTTACGCAACATTAGTTTCACGCTTTATTCCGTTATCGTCTATGGAGCCCCGGACCATGGCTCCCACCGGACTATATCTGCTTTCACACCGGGCCAACTGTTGAATTGCTTTAGCTCATGGTTTGCTGAAGTCTATACATATACCAAGGGAGCAAAGGCCTGATTTGGTGGGTTTTTTGGACACCTCTGCTGTCACAACAATTAATATACCAAAATGTTCCTGAAAGTCTGTGGAATAAAATCTGGGTGAGCCATCTTGCAGATGTCGATGTTAAAGTGACCTTTGACCCACAGAAAGGACAAAGGTCAAAACCCCTTTTCACCACATGTTTAATGTAGTAAGGCAAAATTCTTTTTTTTGAAAAACTCTAAACAAATCTATTTGAATTCTACAACAAACACTTGTGTAATTCATGTTCAAAAGAACCTAAAAAATCTCTGCAATATGATCACTAATTTAAATAAAGTAGCAACATTGCCCTTATCAATAGACACCCACACCCCATTTTCTGTCCACACCCACATTTGACTACAATGTCAAATATTGTCCAGTACTGATTTGGGTCATTTCCACCCCAGAAGTAATTTTTACATGGAATATTTTGAGGGAAAAGATTTAATCAACACAATGTATACCAGTGTATCAGATAAGTTTTTGAAAACAAAAGTCAATCACAAAACTTCTCTTTGACTTACAGTTTTTGACTTGCTGGCTGACAGAAAGGCACGATTTTGGTGTTAATTTTCTCCATTTTGGCCCAAATTTGCAACTTTTTCATATTTTTTAAATCATTTTTACATTATATACATTTCTTTTACATCAGATGTTGTTGGAATATGCAAGAACTTGAATTTAATGCCAGTTGTAGAATTCTCAAGTTGGGCAGTTACCATGGCAATGGACGCCCATTTTTTAACCTCAGACTGAAAAATTGGCTTAAAATAAGGTTTAAATTGTGGTTTCCATGGTAACTGCCCAACTTGATGATTCTACAACTACACAAAAAATAAAGTGCTGTTGAAAACCAATAGTATGAGTAGTAAAAAAATTGTTTTCATAGAATTTGATTAAAATGATGAAAAACAACAATATTTAGTCAAAAATTGACAAAATCACTCAAATCGTCCATTTTAATGCTGGCTTGTGATGTTCACGGGGTCATAGGTCAAAATCCGTAGGTCACCGAAAGGTTCAGTGATTTACCTTTTTGATCCTAACACTCATTTCAATACATTGATATACTTTAAATGTCCAATCTTCTTTCAAAAAACTTAATTTGTTTCTCTTCAGCCTAAACATTTGAGCCGATTGCAGCCACGCTTGGTCAGAAAAGCCAGGGACTCATGGGTGTGTTCAGAGAATGACACCCATTGACCACTTTATGACCTTTTAACCCCATCATACAAATGTGATGTGATCTAGGAAAACCCGCCACATGTCACACAGGACAGTTTTGAAAAAATAAAGAAAATTGCTTAAAATCTGTTGTCAGATTGTATAAGGCGTAACTTTTGATGTGTGTATCAAAGAAGAAAGAAAGTAGTAGTAAACAGTTATGGAAACTTAATATTTCAAACTCTGCAGTGACAGTAAAAAATTCCCACCATGTGGCGGGTTTTTCCCAGATTGCATCACAAATGTTACACATTTTGTGATCACAAAGAGGGGCAAGTAAAGGGTGTCACAAAAACATTTGCAGGGTATGTTAGGGTACCTGTACTTGTTACAGACATGTAAAAACATGATTTGTGATGATTTTTTTTCCGATTTTCTGATTTAGCAAATCACTGATAGTGCCTTTAATTCAATGCAATTTTCTTTTCACTTACCATCACTTTTTGTGTTCATTTGTTTTTTTTCTTTAATGTTGTCCCACTGCACAGGTCGACGAGTTTGTCCTGGCGAGCATCTAGCCAAAATGGAGATCTTCCTGTTCATCACACACATTCTTCATCAATTCGACTTAAAGGTACCAGAAGGAGAACCAGAACCTAGTCTTGAAGGAACATTCGCCCTCTCATACTCACCAAAACCTTTCGTCATGTCATCTATGAAACGCGACTGACAGTTCCCGAGATGTTACAGCGAGTTATTTTATTTTTCTTAGAGCGTCCACAAGTCATTAGTAATGGTAGTGAGAAGACAGCGAGCTTGAAAAAGTTGGAAAGAGTTCCATATATACCCCTTTAAAATTCTATAGGAAACAAATTATATTTATTTGTGGCCTACACTAACCAAACCCCTTAGGCCAAAATTAAAGATTAATTTGTTACATGTGCAACTTTGAAGGGGGTACACATGGAACTCTTGCCAAAAAGTTTAGGGTTCGAAAATCATGACCTGATGATTACAAGGTTCTGATATTTTGAGATATATCGTTTTTCCAAACAAACTTTACAGAAGAGGTTCCTTTAAACAAATTCATATTTTGAAAACATAAACATATATATAATTTTATATTATTTTAAAGCTTAGCAAATGTAAATTTCAAAAACTTGATCTCACAAAAACCCAAAAGTTAGAACCATGTAATTCTCAGCTCACGAAATGTTTTTGTTTTGTTGATAGAAATATGCTTTCGTAATGATGTAATATGGTACTGGAAGAGAAAAACGAGTTGACCAAAAAATGTCCTATTTTGGCAAAAAGCATTTATCAACTTATCAAATAACCAGAATATTTATTATTTATATCATGTGCATGTGTCCCCTCAACTTCACCCAAAACCAGTATCTCATCAACAATGACTGTCCTTTCCTCTAACTCTGCACATCAGTGGCGTAACCAGCTTTTTTTTCAGGGGGGTTACAAGGGGGAAAGCATATATTAAAATTTGTTAGTATAGTATAGGCCTATGTTGTTTCAATGTAAATTGGCACATGTGCAGAAAATCACTAATTTTTCAGGGGGAAAGAGGGGGACAAGATTCCCCGGGGGGGGGGGGGGGGGAATTCTCTCATCAACATTGTGTACAGTTTATCTTTCTCAGATAAAATAGACAAAATAACCACCATAACAACAATGTTGCCAATGTCCATTTTTATTAATTTATTTTAATATCCTGAGTGCTTTTTTTCTTGAAATATATAAAGCTTTGTCATTTTGTACCACTTCCTGAATGACCCAAGTTAACTTCCCTCAGCTATTTGACCTAAAAGCAAATAAACAATGTCCAAGCAAGCACATTTTTTTCTTTCTATAAAATGAATGGAAAACAGCTGAAAAAAATTAGCTTAAAATGAAAAAATGGTGCATTTCACAATTGGAAGGAAAGGTATTGTGATTACGCTTGTGTTAGTCCTCTGCCGTTTAATCTACCATACCATATCACAGAATGAGTTTGGACAAGGCACGGCCACGTTTTTCGATGTAAAAATATTAGTGCTGTCAGGTGTAGGACATGCCAACCTAACAGCAACAGACGATCAACTTCCAGCATAATAAACCCGAGTGCTAGTCTGATTCAAAAACTTAACGAAGGAGGGCGCTTTACGCATATCGAACTGGCTGTCCACTTTACCAAGGCTAGGCCTGGTCACGATATTTCAAATCTAAATGACCGTTGTAAGAAATAGCAACTGTTTTTTGCAGCGAGGTTAATCCACTCAGGTTGACAGATTTTTCCTTAAATTATCATGATATTATGATCTTTTGAACGAGGTTAAAGTCAACAGAGATTTAGAGGCACCAATATTATGTCATAAGAATAATTTCATATAGATTAGATTACCTGTTGTTGGCACATAAATGTCTTAAAAGAGAGAAACAGGTGATTTTGGATTTGCTTATAGGTTTTTCTTATATAAAACATGGCCTGAATTTTTGGTATTTTTGCTCCTATATGAAAAATTAGAAATTTCACAATTTTGGTAACCAAAGAAACATTTCTCAGCTTAATATCCTTTCAACGGAGGATATTTTGTTGAAAAGCTTTACAGCGGGGCCAAAACAGTACTTTCAATTTTTTTAAGGGCCCAAAACCTGATTATGTGAAATCTTTCTTTTCAAAACTTAAGATCTTTTTTTTCATGTCCACTGAACAGATTGCCAGAGAAAATGCACGTAGCATTTCCCACAAATTACCATTTGAAAATCCCCATGCCCAAAATCGAGCAGATTGTTGTCCTAGTGTCCTCCCCCCCCCCCCCCCAGTTCTGTTGCCTGTTTTTGATATAACCCACACTACATGGCAGAAGGCTAATACACACCATTACTCTCATTCTTTAATCAGTAATGTTATAATATGACCATATTACTACATTATGATTACTTACCCATTGAAAAAGTCCTGTTATGTACAGCGGATGATTTTAACCCGCAGAGTGGAGCTATTCATAATTGAGTGCTGAGCACAATAGCAGTATCGATTTAGTCCATAAATGTTATCAAGGATTAGAATTGCAAATCTGGCACACCACTCTTCGCTGGTCTTGTGGTTAGTTCGATCCCGCTACTGCCGTCTTTTAAATATATAAAATTTTTATTATTTTTTTTTTTTCAGGTTTAGAGGGAAAAATTCTAAGTCCAAAAATTCAAGAAAAATCATAGCTGCCCTTAAGGTTAGTGATCAGACCAGCTCTCCTGGAGCATGGGTGGTGGTCCAAAAATACCGCATCGGTTTTTTAACCCAGTGTGATAGATACCCCGTGGTCATGTAACAGTCACTACTTCAACGGTCCACATAAAGATTCTAATAACAGTAAAGTTGAATTTATGAGGATATTTTGAGTTGAATTTTCAAGGTCCAGACATCGTTCGATACAGGAAAAAAGTTGATGCCTATCATGTGTATCAAGTCTTTTTATCTCCCCAGAGGTTTTTCATATTGTACAATCGACTGACTTCTAGCAAGGGATTTGACAGTGCAAATGACAGTTGCAACCTGGGTGACTAACTAGTTTTGCATGGGATTTTGTGGGGCTTAAATGAATCGTCCTCTGCATATGTCTTTATAATGTGCCTTTGATTACTTGAACAGCCTGCATCATACTTCTGCAACAGTGCCATATTGTCTCACATACAGCTAGAAAGCAATGAAATTGTGTAAAACCATCTCAAATGTTTGGAATGGCCGCTTGTTGTACTTCACTTTGCTCAGGGTTTTCCATCTTCTAAGATACTTTTTTCCTTTGGCCTAATGCAAATTCTCATGTTTTAAACAATTTTGAGTGCAATGCATAGCAAATATGGACATAAACTTTATTTAATATGGCCAAGCAAAAATCAAACATGTTTAGCATCATTATACCATATATTTCAGCTACATTGCAGCAGTTGCATTGCCTAAAAAAAGAAGCGGTCCTTTTTATTTTCCACTTCTGTCAGGTAGAGCCCTCGTATGATCATAAAACCTTTTAAAAGCATTTCTTGTGCATAAGCAAACTTGTAGCAAGCACCTCAACTTCAGAATCTGAAGCATCTTTTACTAAATTTATGGCTAAAATGTTGAAAAACAAAAATCAAAATGAAACGGCCTAAAAAAGAGGGGTGCTAACATGTATTTTTTTTGTATTTGACCTCAATATTAACAACCAAATTTAGTAAATTTTGTAGCGTGTTGATATTATTGACTAAAACAAATTTCTTCTCACTTTGGTTCACTAGATATCCCCAAAGAAAGGTTATTTCCAACAAATTTCCAGTTGATTCTGATGGTGCATTTGATGTTATGCGCAAATGTTTATATCACGCCATATCGTAATTTCTGTTTGCGTACAGAAAATACAAAATTACCAATTTTTTTTAAAGAGCAGATCAATTTTGCACATAACATAGGCACACACACTAAACCAATGGTTCAGATGATATAAAAATCTTAACTTAATCTTAGGGGGATAAGGCTGTGTATCATAAAATGCCCCTTTATATCAGTCATTCAATAAATAACATTTGAGAATAATATAGTATTAAAATGTCACTGTACTCCATAATCTTGCATAGATTTAAGATAAACAATGCTGAATTCATGATTATATGTTATTTAAAATTTTAAATGGCATTTTGTTTTGTTATGCCAAAATTATTCCTCTTTATTTCCAGGTGATACAAGATGCTAGCAAAGATCTTGGGCTGGTATTCTGAAAGGGAGGCAAACTTTATACCTGGGTTTAAACCAGGGTTAGTCCTACATGAGTGGACTTTTTTCCTTTCCAAATTTTGTGAAAGTTTAAAAAATTCCTCATAGACTGGATGAGGAATTTTCTCACCTGTTACAGGACATTTTTAGAAGGAAAAAAGTCCTGGTTTAAACCCAGGTCTAAAGTTAGACTCCATTTCAGAATACCAGCCTTGGTCTTCAAAAATCTGTCTTAATCCATGATCTGACCAAAAAAACCCCATTAGTAAATTACTGCTACTTCAAAAGATACTTTATTTGTATATATAGCATTCTATAAAACACCAAAGTATATCACTGTCACTTGATTGGTGGATTGCAGGTTGATGGGGATATCTACACGGGGCTCCAGATCCGCATCAATGTGTAGTTTCCGAAATCCAGATCTGTGTGGATGCGCGTTGGACTTTCTACACGATGCACATTGCACGCTGTTACAGCGTGATTGTTGCGACATTTAAAAACAAATCTATCGCCTGAGTGCATGTATGCAGCATGTAACGGAATCACAAGTTAGGCGTGGCGCTGCGCGATGGAAACCGATCCACATCGGATCTGATGCCTCGTGTATATAGCCCCACTATCATTTAGCTCAAAACCCTAAGCAATGTGCATTTTTCTTTTGTTATTGCTATTTTCGGCCGCTTTATGGCAAAACTTTCCCTTTTTGATCAGTTAAAAAAAGAAATGTGGTAAAGTGATTTTTTACACCTATATTTAAGCAGGAATCTGAAAAAAAACTTTTTTTTTTCTTGGCCTTAGATGTTACAAAAACATGTTGTTTGTTCATGCAATGAAAAGAATATTTTCATGAGTGCAAACATGAAATGTTCCATTCATGCCTTACTGAATAGAACATTTCATCTTTTTAAGATACTATCAGTGATTTATCCGAAAGAGTCAAAATATTTGAAATTTCTATGAATAGCTTAAAGGGAAGGATAAGTCTGTAGAATTCTCTTAAGTTACTTTTTCCACCTGAAGAGCTGACAGAAAATGAAAAAAAACGGCAGTATTCAAAGATATAAATCTCCATTGAATTACGTGTTGTAGTAAGTGTCCGTACGGAGAGTAATGACTAAAATATCTGATTTTGTCCTTATTAAGTTGCTTCTTCTGGTCCTATCATTCATAGGGTATGTTAGGATACCTGTTTTTGTTACAAACATGCCAAAATCTGATTTTTGATGATTTTTTTTTCGACTTCTGATTTAGCAATCAAAATCCTTATATTGCCGGTAACCTCAAACTCGTGAAATATTCTTACCATTGCAGTGCATTCATAAACAATAATTTTTTGTATACACAGAAATTTTATTTGACTTGATTTCTTTTTAGCTCCCTTCAGATGCTACCTAATATGGTATATCCAATACGTGGATTTTAGGTTTCCTACCGGAAATCATTTTTACCGAAAATTCCTATCCCACAATGCACCAACGATGTACGAGTAGATATGCATCACTCCATGCACGCTCGCGGTTTAGTGCGCCTCCTTTAAACTATATGCACATTTTGTGGTGCAAAAATTACAAGCCAATCAAAGAGTACTCGTTACTGGTAAAATTTATGTACAGCAAACAGTTTTTGCACAATTATGACAGAAAAATGACTGTATGACACAAAACACCATAGAATATATATGCACTATTTATTTTATATAGAGTGAGCATTGTTAGTAAAATTTTGGTAAAGATTAACATCCGGTCGGAAAACCCAAAATCCGCGTATACATTGAGCATAAACGTGGCAAAAATTCCCATTTCATACAGAACAACTTAAATATATTACATTGTTCATTATTAACCAAGGGGAGGGGCAAGTTTTTGGAAACCTTGATCACTTATATCAGGTACAATCTGTTGTACCAAGCTAGTTACAGGGTGTCAGTTCCTGTGCCAATTTGATATGAGTGGTTCCATTTCCTCAGATACCTTGTTAAATGCACAATATTCACTACACAGCTGTTTGAAAGTCTCATTTATTATGACAACCAGAATAAAACAAAAATTATCGTCGGCGACACACTTTTGACAACTGATTTGGAATATTTAGTCCACTAACTACATACTGTGTAAATTTTACGAAATTTTATTGCGGGCAAATATGATTTTTCTTAAAAATCTAGGTTTCCACGTGGGGAATGGGCATATAGAGGGCGCTATAACATACAAACCATGACATTTGTAGGCCTATATGGCAACATTACCGCAATGAATTTGTCTGATATTTGTAGAGATGATAGCGCTTGCATGTCCCTACTTATATCAGTTGTCAAAATTGTGTCGCCACTGCTTAAAATTCTAAAAATAAAAGAGACCATTTGTTAAATGGGTCAAACAGCTGTGGCTAAGACCTAAACAAAAATGTTTGTTTGCCATAACAGAGGAAATATATTAGGGTCAGTCAGTCAATTTTTTAAGATGCAAGATTTAAACTGAAAGAGTAACATGTTTTGCTCTAAAATGAATAAAACATGCTATGACATAGCAAAGATCTTTTATTTTGTCTTGTTTTGATGTTTTGTGTTTTTAATGGTAAATGAAATTCATGGGTTGGTCAGCAGATTTTTGTGATAATTTACATATTTTTTTTGGTCAGCACTGACTTTGGAATGGATCATTTTGCTTGATAACATATTGTAAATTTAGATTTTTGTTGTCAAGATTACATGCCACTGTCAAAATGTATGATCTCTTTTTAATTTAGAGTTTTAATAAAATAAATTTCCCTCAACATGGTATAGATGTATATGATTATTACTTCTTGAAAATAAGGAGTTTTATAATATATACCAGGGATCTCCAATCGTAATTAGCCTGCACTAACAAACTTTTACTGGACACTCGACAATATTTATAAAGGAGTCTAGGTTTGCCACCGAGCACTGCAACTCCATTGTGATACACACGCAACAGAACTGTGAAAGAATCCTCAAATCGCCAACAAATCGAGACGTGCTAATTACGACATCACACAATCCATAACGCAGGGGAAACCCAGTAAGAGGAATGCCCATGTAACGTGAATGGTAAAATATGGAATATCATATCAGTCGTAGCAAAATGGTATAATGAAACCGGGAATGAACAATGTCATGGATGGGAAATGTTTTGAAGTGTGGTTTTGCCTTGTGCATATTAGCACCGTCGAGAGCACTAGACAATGTCTAAACTAAACTGACATTTTTGCTAATATGGACTTTGATCTATTGTATTAAATTATATATTAAAAGGATGACCTGATTTAAGTCTATAAATTTTTCATCTTGATAGAATTGTCTTCATCACAAATCCCATCTGTTAAGTTTCATGCTGATATTTCTACCCGTTTTGAAGTGAGAGCTAATGGGACATATTTTTGCTCATAACATCCAAACCAAACAACATTCAGCCCTAAGATTTCACAGGGTAAATGAGAAAAATAGTAGCTTTCTTCTGATACCAAAATTTGGGGTCCCTGGGGATGAGGCTATTAGCGATCAGACCACAGACCTTTAAGTGTCTAGGAAATAATTCTGAGCAAAATGAGAATGAAATGTAATTTGAGATTGCAACTGTGACCCGATATATTAAGTCAGCGGGAGCAACTCCCCTCCCCCTCCCCCTCCCCCTCCCCCTCACTAAATGACCATTGTCCCTTCAAAGGTGGATGACCCAATTGATAACCTCATCTCCCTTTGAGATTCTTGCCCAAAATCTGGACAATAACCAGCTTAAAGGTGCTTGTTCCGATTTATGTGTATTGTGTTCTCTACTTGATATGAGAGCCTGGCACTTGCACATACACCCCATCAAGTACTGTGGGAAACAAGCTTGCAGTTTTGAAGGCAGACGCAATAATGCATTTTGCAAAGCCCTATTCAATACTGTGCTAATATTGATGGTTAACCACTAAAACGGCCTTTTTTGTTTATATCTTGGGAATGTATTGGATTTGAGGGCTCAAATTTCAGGACGAGAATGAGAAAAATACGGCCTTTCATCTGATATCAAAATTGATACTACCTGGTAAATCAGGGGGGTCCTAAAGACAATCGGAACACGCACCTTTAATTATCTCATAAGGCAACTATTCACTATTTTCTACTTCAATCGCCAACTCTAAAATAACAATGAAATTTTGTGCCTGGAGTGGGAATCGAACCCATGACCTTTAGATTATATGAAGAGCACTTACAGATGCATGTTACACAATCCCAATCTGGCAGGAAGTCTTTTTTGCAATACTTTAATAAATAGAGTGCACACATAATCATGATTAGTGCCGCTATGAGACGAAAATATACTCCTGGAGCATAATTTCAGGCCAGAATCTCACATTATAACTTCATTCCATTACTCCATCAAATTGAGATTTTGATATCAGAAGAAAACTGAATAACTTCTCATTACTGCAGTGAAATTTAAGGCCCAGGAAACATTTCCTTCTGATTTTATGAACAAAAACGCCTCCAAATGTGGTTAACAATATTAATTCGCCACTTCAATACACAATTTTGCTTTTAACATCCAAACGGCTGGACCGATTAACACAAAAGTTGCAATCAGATGTTTTTGGTGATATACTTCTATGTGAGGGACCGAGAGAAAATATATGAAAATTGGACCATGAATTGGGTCCCAACTGTGAAACCCAGTAATAACAAAAATACTTGCAATCGTTGCACATCAATATACCATACTACCTTTACACTGAATTTTTTTTTTGTTTCCTATCTACTGTACAAGCTTGCACACACAGTTAGCCAAGCTACTTCTGTTATTTCTACCCAAACACCTAATTTTGCTGCTAGTATTATGGATACAATCTACAGAGTTTCAGCAGGGTAGATAAGTACACATACACAAAGAACTACCCCTCCTGAGATCCATTCTATATTGGTATTAAAATGTCCTTGGTGATCCCCTACTTCTTTCTCTTGTATATTCTCTTGGCATAAGCTACAAACATTTCCTTAGGTAATGAGCCACTGTGGTTATCAATGAGCTTCATAAGATTCTGGTAACTCTCCTCTTCATAATTTTTGTACACTGTTGATAGGTCCAGCTGCTGGTATAGTTCTTTGATCTTGGCTACCTTGGATGCGTCGTCGATTCCGTAATTCTCCTAAAATTTAACAAAAATGTGAGAAGACTTTTGTTACGCAACTATTTTTGAGTTGACAAAATTAATGTTAATTAAATTTATTTTGTGATGCATTGAAGGATTACATTTAATGAGTGGCTGAAATTAAAAATATGGTTGGGTGTCACCGTTGAAATTTATTTATAGTGAATCCCAGCATTTTATATGACGCAATAGCTTCACATGAGAGGTGCTGAAATGCTGAAAACCCTCATGTGTTCCAAGGCAGGTCCGAACTGGCACCCTCCTGGATACTAGGTCTGAGAGACTAGCAGAATGGTGTATATTCAATTTTGTATTGATTTTATTTCAGAAGAGGGTGCTGCTTTCACACAAAAACCAAGTAATGACAATCCCAAAACTTTGCCTGGAATCGACTATAAAGAAAAATCAGCAAATTTTAAAGATGCTTTTGTATTATGCTAGGTTAGATTGTGGCCTTTTGACCCCATCTATGAGGATTTTTCACACCTACTACATCACACTTTCCAGAGTGCATTGAAAGAATAAAAAATCGTCCATTCTGACTAACCCAAGTTTAAAGTCAATGGTCGATTGCTGCATTACCTACTTTGATATGGTTGAACTCTTCCAAATAATTCACATTTTTACTTTGCTATCTTATTATATGTGTTTGGTTTCCTGGAATTTTACAAAGTTGAGATTCCTGACATTTGGACATGATCTACACTACTTTCACTTGGTGGAACTCTTTACAATTTCACAACTTTTCTTTGCCTTTAGTCAGCCCTCAGCTACCAGTTACCTGCATTAAAAATTTGATATTAGATATACTGTAAAGCACTAATTTTGTGGGTACTTTATTTTGAGAATTACCAAGAGCCGACATTTTCGTGAGGATTTAATTTCGCAATTCACCCAGGCAATTCAAAAATGTTTCATTACTCATTTTTTACATTAATGCCGTATTTGGAACTCTCTGCTTACTTATTTACAACTGATTTCCATGAAAAACATTTTGTTAAAATGCTTACTTAGTACCTTGTAAATTATGTATCCAACACTCACATGCATGGCCAGTAAAACCATCAGTGTAGATCAGTACTCCTGAAATTCCTCTTTTAAGCAAGTGTATTGGCAAGACAAGAAAATTCTAATCACTAGCGTCAATATAAACCATCCCGACAAACCATTTGTGTTGTGACACAATCGTCTACATGCAGCATTGCCGGGTTGGTTTTCCGTGACCCCGAACCTGTTAGTATTACGATTTAGTCTAGGCCAGGGTACAAAAAAAGTTCTATAAAAGCTAGAAAACCAGGCGCCTGCTGTCCTGTAATTGACCAAACAAAAATCAGAATCAAGTACCATTTGAGGTTCTCGTGAATTCGCAAAATTAAATACCTCGCAAAATTAAGCATTTTTACAATACCTGAACCTTATAGACTACAATCGGGTTTACCTCTATAATTTGCCTTTGTTCAGCATTAACCCTCTGTAGTGCCTGCACTACAAGCCAGCCACATTTATTCTCCTCAATGTCAGTTCCTATCTTGCCGATGACGCTAGGATCACCATAGCAATCTAAATAATCATCCTGAAAAGATAACGAAGATGCGTTACTCAGTATGCAGAAATTTACTTGCCCAACTCCTGATTTACAACAGTTAAAGGTGTATTTCGTGATTTAAGCACCTTTTGTTTTATTCATTGATCACTAGATATCCTTGAGAAAAGCTTATTCTCAAAATTTGAGCTGATCCCGATCTTGCGGTTATGTGTTATGAGCAATTACTCATTTCCCACGATCCCATAGGCTACTGTGCTGTAATTTCTGTCCGTTTACGGACAGAAAATACAAAATTGCGAATTTCTTACAGGTGCGACAGAATTTGCACGTAAGATTGGGCACACGTGAATTACTAAGGCTAACGGTTCAGATGATATAAAAACCTCAACATTTTTTAGGTAAGTCGGGGGACGAGGCTGTAGATCACGAAATGCCCCTTTAAAGATGAAGTTGTACCGTGTCAATCCCATCAAGCACTTGGTGTGTAGAGTATAGTAAGCCAAATTATGAGAAAACAGACCAATTACCTTGTTTACTTCAAATATAAAATCATTGATTACCAACAGACACTAGACAACTTTAATGTACAAAAAAGCCAAATATTTGTCAAAAAATTAAATAATCAAGAAATGTTTCATAACGTTTCCCTCAAATTGACATGCAGTGATGGCATCTCAAAATGTACACTACACTGTCCACGGATTGTTGAAATCTGAGGCAAAGCTTTTTATCTCATGATGAAATTTTTATACAGGACCAAAGAAATTCCAGAATCGGGTAAAATTGACTGTTTTGTCTTTAGTACACAGATTTCAAGTCGGCCACTTGCAGGTTATGTTAGCATATCCACGCCAATAACAAAAAAATACCTTAAATGGATTTTGATCATTTTTTTTCCATGTTCTGGATTAGCAAATCACTGCTTACGAGTTAATTAACTTTAACTTACCTGAACCTGAAAGAAGTGGCCCATGGTAAGGAGTATGATCTTAGCATTATTGTGAGCTGCCTCATCTTCAATGCCAACCTAGGACATAAGCAAAGATACCAATATTTATATGACATGGAAACTAGCAATTCAATACCAACGGTCCCATGAAATGCTTTGGCTATGATATCAATAATGTTCAATTTGTGTTGTACTTACCTTATATTTTATGACTAATGAGAATCATTTCTACTAAATGGCCACATATCATGGGCAGGGGAAGCAGTTTTAGAGCAATCTCCGAGTAAATAGAGTAGAAACAGAGTTGCAGAACTCCAACCACTCTGTAGATTCCCAGTGGCTGTGCCAGTTCCCCCCCCCCTCAAGTTTGCCCCCTGGCCAGAAGAATAATGACAGGATTGATTTTTGGGCCAAAAACAGCAATTAGGCCCAAAAATCACCACAATATGGCAAATATCGCGTATTTGGGCCAAAATGTGGAAGTTGGTCCCCCAAAATTTCAAAACACACAAAAAAACTCCCCCCCCCCGTTTTTCCCCCAGAAAATGAAGTTCTGTGTTGCCGCACTGCACTGCAATTCTAAGGTCCGTATGCACAAAAGTTAGACCATGGTTTAAAGTTAGCCCTGTTTTAAACAAAATTGTTTGCCTCAAATTGATAGTTATTTACATTTTCTTTGTTAAATAACTAGCAAATTTGAAAGGTTTAAATTTAAATGGCAAATTTCAAAATTAAAACAAAATGCCTGTGTCACGTGTAAAGGAAAATTGGTCGGTTCCTGGTGGGACAAAATTTTAACTTAGACGGGTCTAAAGTTAGACCTGGGTAACACTCTTTGTGCATACGGACCTAAAGGGGCGGATTTCATGCCAGGATTTCACGTTTGATCAAGTCTTTTCAAGAAAGGCAATGGTGAAAATAGCACATATTTGAACTGCATCCGGTTGAGACCAGTGATGCACCGAGCGGCAGTGGATCAGAGGGGGCAATTATTCCCAAGTTGACATGCCCGAGGGGGGGCAATTTGTAAGGTCATCTCAGTGATTTGATCCAAATCAGTCTGAACTTGACGCACTGCCGCATAGTGTGCGGAAAAAGTGCAAGAGGGTCACTCTTGGTAGGTCCCCCTTTAGTGGTATTGGCAGAGGGAGCAGAGTTCCCCTTGGAAAATGTTTGTTTTTGAGGGGGGAAGGGGAAATCGAGAAGGGAGAGGAATGACGATATTCATGCTAAATCAGTCCTTTTTTAACCGTTTACCCTGCAACTGGCCATTTTTGCCCGTTGTTGGGACATTTTTATTACTACCAGGAACTTGCCCCCATCAGAACGCCACGCGGGCTTCGCACATGTCCCCCTTTCAGATCAATATGCGGTCCAAGAAGGTCGAAGTGCAATAGCTGCGTGTGATACAATCTGTGTGCTGCCATAGAATGACTAATATTTCTTGCGTCAATGCTCTCAATGGGTCTTCAGGTGACTGTGTTGCCTGAGAACCATTTCAAGAGCCACTAACCAAAAACTGGGCATAATAGTATGGTTTGATGGAAATTTCTGACAAATTGGCAGCTATTGGCATTCTACGACTTCTTGCATTCACATTACAAGATGAGGATATGAATTAACACTTACCATGTAATAGAGAGAGCTGGAGAGTACAGGAGGTAGAAAAATAGAAAGCTTTCTTCCCCTGAACAATGTCATCATAACCATATTAACACAAAAAAATTAGGTCCTATTCAGGAAATACAGATATGATTAATTCTTGAACACATGTGACACACAAAAAGACTGGGTTTCAACTCCCTTTCCAGCAGGGGGAACCAACAGGACCAGGGTGGTAATCATGTAGAGGATCAAAAGCCATCTTATGTTGTAGCTTTAAAAAATCAAACAAAAACTAAGAATCACGTCACAAATTGATTAGAGTCCCTCAAATGCCACATGCTATACACTGACAATCAATTCCTGCCACGAAAAAATCAATGAGTCTTCAATGCGTAATTGTGTAAACTTCATTTTGTTATCGCCAGCTGAACGGAGGATTTCTTAAACATGTTATGCAGTACAGGTGGGACTTCAATCGGTTCTACTCTTCGTGATTGAGATATGGTAAAATCTTTTCTTTACATCGAACGTAAAGTACTTGTTATTTGTATTTGAGGCTAAAAGGTGACCAGAGGATTTCCGAGGATGGGGCGCCCCGCAATTTTCAAACAAAATTGTGTTTTTGCATTTTCATAATGCTTGTCATATACTAAACACGTGTGAAATAGCTAGCTCTCAAATCGAAAGTCCTTCATATAGAAAATCGCAAACTATGTTATAAATTTCCGGATCCGGAAATTTAGTGATACCCAGTATCTATGGCACTGTATACTAACATAAATATTGCTGCATGCAAACGAAAAAATCCGATACATCTCAAACTTTAGAATTGGGCATTTAGGTGACTATCTTAGTTCTAGTTGGACTATTTTCAATACATACACAAAAAAGATATTTCGAAAAAATCTTCTGAGTCAGACTTTAATATGTGAAGCAGTATTTCTTTATGGAAAATAAGAGCACGCAGAGTGCATCGATACAAAGACATACAAACCTATTTTACACATGTTAGAACTCAAGAGTAGTAAATACGTGGTATTGAAATCATCATGGGAGGGAGAAACTATAGACATTACATAGCAATGGCAGACAGAAACGTCATTATTGGCAACATGGATGCGGCCCCATCAATTCCGCTTCCATTTTGTTTTTGTCTTCTAAGTAGCTAATTAATTATTGTAATATCATGTTTTTTGAATATATTCACATCGAATTATCACAAATGTAAACTAAAATAGTGATGTTATTTCCCTTAATATGTGCAGTTATTTTTAAGGCTATCTGAATGTGAATTAAATAAATTATAAATAAATGTACTTATTTCTAAATGCAAAATATTTAGTGTAGCAGAAGTGGCTGGCAGGTATAACAAGAATGTCTTTTTTAAAAGACAACCATCGACTTAGCGAGGATGTAGTACTTAATATGTTAGTGTAAATACTCAGAGTGAGATCATCGGGAAACCCCCTGGAATATTAGAGAGATAATATAACCACAGTATATATTTCAGGCATAACACCATACTCATGCGTTCAACCTTAATTTTGAAATACCACTGGTTTGAAAATGCCAGCCGTTATACAGCCATATCCATTTCATAGGTGAGGCCCCTTGTTATCAAATGTCCTAATATTTTAACCAGTCCATTGCACCGAGGGATACCCAATCACTCAGGAAACAAGTTCAAACAATGCTTGACACCTATGAGGCAATGAAGTATCAAACTCCTATGGCACAGTTCAATAGCTTCATTCACAAGTTGTAATTAAAACACCACCCCTGAGTGTTGTGTATAATATATGATACCTAGAATTACACGAAGATCAGTTATGTCAATGCATGTACAAGTACAACTTCCACTGAACTGTGCCCTTGGTTTGATGAGCAATTTTTTGTAACTCTGTGTGTGCTATCTGGGCAATGAACACATAATGGTACTCTCAAACCATGGATCTATCATCCATTACATGTCAATGTGAACTGAACGTATCCACTGTGATGGGTGCGCTTTCATCCAATCAACTAGTTTTTGTTTTAGCTGCTTATAGTGCTGCAGCAAGACCGAAAAACCCTTTATTTTTCGAGTAACCGGGGACTATTTGAAACAAAGTGACATCATAATCCAAAATGAACTTAGAAATACTCAGGAATCCAAAACTGCATGATGCAAAAAATATAAACGTGTACAAGTTGAGTTATGGAGGGGGGGGGAAAGGAACCCCCTATGAAAATCACCAATAAATGAAATTTGCATTTGGTATGTATCTACTATATAGTACAAATTCCAATGCTTTGCGTTAAGCCGGTGTTTGGAAATGCACTTATCAAGTTTATGTGGTTGCACCATTTATTATACAAATAATTCTAAAGTAATGTAGATCACCATGGGGGGGGGGGGGGGGGGGGTCCACCGAAATTAGATAAATACCTATATTCATAGTGATGTGGCTACACCCTCTGCCTTATTTTCTCCCAGTAATTAAATGCTTAACTATATTGTAAGTGATCTAGATATCCCATTCGTCCATGTTCATAACATCTGCACCAAAATTAAGCTAAAACATGATCAATTACGGGGGGGGGGAGGGGTGGGTAGAGAAAGGCATCAAAAGTTTGGGGGGTTATTGGAGTGAGTGAAAAACTGTCTATACTTCAGTGTTGTAAAGTTTTGATAGAATTTTAAGTAAATCATCAATCATGTAGATTAATATTTTTCTATCATATTATTAACTTACGCTGCAGTAGCGTAAAAGGACGGGGGGGGGGGGGCATGTTTGCCCACCCCAGAGATCTTGACCGGGAGAAGAGCTGAAATCTGATAAAATTCAGTTTTTTTTGCCTTGACCTACCAGGAAATTTTCACTTACAACCAGGGGAGCAAATCGCCTTAAAACCACCTCCAACCGGGGAAATCGGCCTCAAAATCGGGAAAGTGTCCCTTCTGACAAGTGACCCTGTTACGCCCTTATTATGTGCACGTGGTGGGGTGTTTCTGCGATTTGATCACTTGTGAAAACAAGATTTTGGAACTCTAATTATCGATGCATTCATTTTAACAGTTAGTTTTTCTCAGCTTCTGCATGGCTTCGCCCCAAAAACCTCCACCAAAACAGATGTAAGGATGGGTAGAAATCTTTATTTTGGTATATTTTCGGGGTAGTGTTCAAACACCCGGCCGCACATCTCTGCCCAAACCAAAGTGAGCTTCCCCCCCCCCCCCCCCCCGGATTTTCAGATCATTTTCAATTAAGTATGAAGGGGTCGTATTATATGTACCACTTAAAAGGAATTGTTCATTCCTGCGTTTATATTTCTTTTTATAAACCTTAACCCTGGGTCTAACAGGGGGTGGTTACTACCCTCCAGTTGAACTTCCTCCGTGAAAAAAAAGGCATTAAAAAAGCTTAGGGTACTCTTTCCTCATTCCTTCTGTTCTTTTTAAGCGAAAGAAAATGTGAAGGTAGTATACTTTCACCGGAGTTAGTGTATGCCATAAAAAGTCGAATGGTGAGAGGGGGGGAGGGTGGTGGGGTGGTGCCATCCAAGAATATTTTATGGTCATTTTTTTATATCTGCCCAAGTATGGGTCAAAACACTCATGTGATATAATACTAGTAAATTTCTTATTATTTTAGAGCCGAAAACCGCATGATGAAAATTCGGAGTATTCCTACCTTTTTAGCACCAAAATTGGATTGGTTTCTCGCTTAATCTTGGACCTTATGACGTCATTTGTGATGCCATACTAGGTATGTTGGGTACTTATTTGCGTAGCAAATGGAAGAAGAGGCCTTATTACCTATCCAATGTTATCAAATCATAAGCATCGGACTGCTTATAACGAAACTCCCGCGAAGGTGTTAACCCACCGCCCCGTTATAAATATAAAAAGGCTTAAACACAGGGGTCAAGAGCTGTGCAAAACAAATTTAACTAATCACTTCTCGGCTATAAAAAGAGTTACGCCGCAGGCCTATTTACATTTTTTTAGCTAAGAGAGATGCGCCTCTGGCCTAAAAAAATAAATTTACTGAACTTACCATTTCTTAAGCTAGATGATTTTGTGCCAGTAGCTAAACCGTAAAACTAAACCAAACCCTTACCAGTGACGCAACCAGACATTGCAAAAATGGGAGGGGGGGGGGGGGGAGGAAATCGTTGCCGAGAAAATTGTGAGGGGGGTGAATATGTGGGTCTTCTCCATAGAAAAGTGGAAAAAAATGGTAAAGAAGGGGGGGGGGATGGGGACTTGGGACGCGGTGGCAAGGGTTTTGAGGGCAGAGGGTGTCCCCCATGCTGGTTACGCACTGCCCTTACCCTATAGATGTTAAAAGTTGACACGTTGGACAGTCATGCTTGAACAGATGTCCGAGATTTATATAGTAAAATATCAGGTTTAATTCCCGATTGCAAAATGAAACACCCTCCACACCCCACACACCCACCCACACAATCCACACACCCAAAAAATCACAATGCTCCTTGCATGATCATTCTGATCACTATGGCAACCATCATGTTTTTTTTCTTCATTTGCAACTTAGTGCAAGGATTATGACAGCCCAATCTCAAAACACTTTATAGAATGGTTTTCAGGTTTGTTTTGGTTTGTAAAAAATTGTGGTCACTATATATTCGTGGACACAAACTCCCAGACTTGGGGTTAAAAATATCAACAAGAGCATGTTATTCAAAATTTTTCATACTGAAAATAGGGGGTATAACCTTTGACCCCCCATAACTTAATTTGTACACGTTTTTAATTTTTGCATCATGGATTTCTGACTCCTGGGACCTAACGCTTCAATTTGATATATGACAACGTTTGTTCAAATTAGGTCACCACCTATCGAAAAAAAATCGGCCTCTGCTGCAGCACTATGTGAAATGTAAATGAAATTCCTATTAGGCAGATACCCATGTCCTTAATTCTTAAAATAATTGGAACCAAAGGACTTTGCACTGCTACATGATACAACCAACCCAACTCTGTGCATGACTGTGATATTCTGCCATTCATTTGCTTGCTACACATAATGCATAGGGTAACTTGAATGTAGTGGCTTTTAATCTATTCCGATTTTATACCATCTTCGATGGAAAAAACTCTACTACTAAGAATCGATTTTATCACAATGCATCTACTTCTATCTGTACCCTATATAGCCGCACTTTGTGGCCCTAGGCAGGCGAGCCGAAGGCTAGCTGAAGCCGAAGACTGAGGAGCGAGGCCGAACCTCCGAGTTTTTTCAGTACATCACCGTTACTTCCCAAGTTGGGTGATCCCCTTCCCCAAGTTGAAAGTATGTCAGATTTAACATTATAGATTAAAAAAACAAATTTTTGCACACTTATTGCTTTAAGGTGGTATATCAGGCACTTCGCAACCTCTGCTGATAGTGTATATACAGTGGACCGAGGCCGAAAGTGTGCTATACCCTATAATGCCATGCTAAAAGTTTTCGGAACCCCTGCAGAGAAAAGGGCAGATAAACATTATGAAAAGGTCACTGGGTTAAATTTAATAGAAAGTTCACAATTGATTCCCAGCAAAAGGTGTGGGTGTAAGCAGTAGTAAATGGTTATCCAAATGTTTGCTAAATATATAATTTTCTCTTTGACTGGGACCTGTTGCTTGGTAGGTGAATTAGCAATTGTATGGTATCTAACAATAATAAGAGGCCAGTTCCGGTTAGGCTAGTGGGCGTTTATGAGACCTTTATGTGAAACTACAAGTAAAATGACTCATTTGTTGAGAAAAATCCAGAGGATGTTTTGAACCAATCCCACAATGCATTGCAATATGCCTATACTGTACTGCACTAAGCACATGTCACTGTACTTATGGATTAAAAGTGTTCCAAAAGTTTAAGAAAGATGTGATATTTCATAATCATGCTAAAAATTCCCTAAGTAATAACTCTTTGTAGGCTAAAATGAGCATAAACGTCAGTGTTTTTATGTGTTAGGAATAGTTTTGTGGGTTCACATGACCCTATTGAGGTGAAATTTCCTAAAACTGGTGCATTGTGGGATTGACTCAACACACCCTCTGAGAAAAATCAGTGGCAGTACCAAGAACATAATTTTAGGGGCAATTATATTTTTGGGGGATGAGGTTGTGTCATTAGGACTCAGGGAAACTCTTAAAAATTCACTGGTTTTGAATTATTTCTGCAGCTCATTGCCATTTTAAAACTTTTTAAAGTCTAATCTTGCTCGGCACACGCCCCCTCGTTGGAGGGAGAAAAAATAATAATCAAACTTCATAAATACAAAAATTCTTTCAATTTCTTCTTAAATTGGCTTAAACGATTTAATAACTTCAGAAGAATAACTCCCCTTAAGTTCCGCTTAGGATTAATCTGAACTTTTATGAAACAGGGTCCGGAAGTAATCGGCTATGTCATTAAGTGTAATTTTGCCACTAGTATGGAACGCTCAATGTCCAATAATTTGTAAATCCAAGATTTTCGACCAAAATCCAGGTTTTTTCGGTCAATAATCCAAGATTTTCATTCAAATCCAAGATTTTTAAGAAAAAAAACCCTGGATTTTCAATTGATAAGTTTTTTGACGCTCAGCGCAGGTCCTGGAGGGTGCCATTGTAGCTGTGTTATTGGCAGCCAATTCCACGCCCCCTCATTCAAAAAATCCTGGATCCGCCACTGCATTCCACCCACCTGGAGTTGCCACTTTTCAGATTTCAGAAAATCTCACAATCAATACTAGTGACAAATAACTCATTAACCCCTGGACTCTACCACCTTTCTAACAGTGCACCTTATTGGCTCATTAAATGGTGACCTCAAAATTGACCTTCTAGAGACAGGTGGCTCCATGGGGCAAAACACTCTCCAAATAAGTTCTGTGGACACCAGAATTTGAGATTACAAAATTTGTCCAATTTGAGTGAATTGTGAAATGTAAAAAATGCAATAAAAACACATGTATAGAAATGAAACATTGTCGTACTTGAAAGTTATGATTATTTTGTACTATACAAACAATGGCTTGCCTGCCTAATTCTAAGCATGCTTTTGTTTTTTTAGCCCCCCGGGGGCTCACATGTTAAAGGTAAACGAAGATGATCTGCTCTGCTCCAGTGGGTCATTTTTTCATGAAAAATCCTTAGACATGGGTCCCATTTTCCCGAAATATTTTTAAAAATGGGTATGTATTTGAAGCAAAATCCTTAGAAATAGGTCCCTTTTTCTACCAAATGACCCTTATAAATATGGATATGGTTGGAACTCCTTAGCTGCACATCCCCAACCAGGTTTTTAACCATCTGTGTCAAAATGAGCCAGTTTCGGAAAGAATTTAGTATTCTGCCACAGGCTACGAATTCAGCAACGTTAACGGAATAAACCGCATGTTAAAGGTGCCGAATTTTAAGTGGTGGCAGAATACTAAATTCATCCCCCAGTTTCTTAGACATCAAAATATCAAGGTTAAAATGTTAATGCCCGATGGGCTGGCACTAATAGAATAATGCATGATGCTATGGTATACAAATATTGACTGCTATGAGGGGCATGGTTCAAATTATAGGCCCAAGGTGATGTCAAAACCATGACTATGCCCAAAGCGAAGCTGAGGGCATAGTCATGTTTTTTACATCACCGAGCGCCTATAATTTTAAACTGTGCCCTGAATATGCAGTCAATATTTGTTTTATATACCCAATATATAGATTCTTCTTATCTGATTGGTTAAAAGATTTCCCGAACTGACAAGGCCTACAAGCTATTTACAACATTTATCGTACAGGGGATGCATACACGTGAGCGATCTATGAACAGTGTTGAGACTGACCAACTATTATTTTCCGGGCACAGTCGATTGCCAAGCCCCGGGCACAGTTAATCATGACATCATTTTGATAGAAAAAAAGGGGGGCCCAGCTATTTTAATGCCTTTACTTTTAACCAATCAGATGAGAGGAATCTATATGAGGTATATAATGAACTTTATTTCATAAATTCAAATTAGGGTGATGGGCTGTCTCTAAAATCAAACATTTTAATATAAGGGCGCACACCACTAAATAATCGCTCCATTGAAATACACGTAAAAATACCACATCGCGCCCGCTGATTTGCACCCCGCGTGACAATATTTTGAATATTATGAATTCATTTAACTATATAGATTAAAAAAACAAATTTTTGGCACACTTTATTGCTTAATGTGGTATATCAGGTCACTGTCGCGCCTCTGCTGATAGTGTATATACAGTGGACCGAGGCCGAAAGTGTGCTATACCCTATAATGCCATGCTAACAGTTTTCGGACCCCTGCAGAGAAAAGGTCAGATAAACATTATGAAAAGGTCACTGTTTAAATTTAATAGAGTTCACCAATTGATTCCCAGCAAAAGTGTGGGTGTAAGCATTACGTAAATGGTTAGTCCAAATGTTTGCTAAATATATAATTCTTCTCTTGCCGGGACCTGTTGCTTGGTAGGTGAATTAGCAATTGTATGGTATCTAACAATAATAAGAGGCCAGTTCCGGTTAGGCTAGTGCGTTTATGAGACCTTTATGTGAAACTACAAGTAAAATGACTCATTTGTTGAAAAAATCCAGAGGATGTTTTTGACCAATACCATAATGCTTGGCAATATGCCTACTACTGTAACTGCTACTTCTGGACTTGTTTTTTGGTCTGGACTGTTTTTTTTTTGTTGTTTTCGTTTTTGTTGTTTATTTTTCTTTTCCTTCTGTTTTTCTATGGTTTTGTCTTTGTCCATCATAGTTTTTTGGTTTGAACAAGAAAGAGGTGGATATATATTTTCATAACTCATTTGGGCTAAATGTTTTGGTTTCCCTAAGTAATAACTCTTTGTAGGCTAACTTAGATACACGCGTTGTTTTTATTGTTAGGATATTTGTGGGTTCAACACTACCCTATTGAGGTGAATTTCTCTTAAACGGGTGCTTTGTGGGATTGACTCAACACAACCCTCTGAAGAAAATCATTGGCCTCCAGAACATAATTTAGGTCATTATATTTTTGGGGGATGAGGTTGTGTCATTAGGACTCAGTAAACTCTTAAAAATTCCTGGTTTGATTATTTCTGCAGCTCAATTGCCATTGTGATATCAACACCTTTTTTGTTTCTTTCCTCTTTCTTCTCTTTTTTTCCTTTTCCCTCCACCTTTTGTTTTTTTTTTTTTCCTTTTTTGTCCTTTCTTACTTTTTTTGTTTTTTTTTCCCTCTTTCCTGTTCTGTTTTCTTCTTTTTTCTTTTTCATCTTTCGGGTCCGAAAGTAATTGAGCGGGGGGGGAAGAAAACAGAAGACAAACGGCAAAGACAAAAGGCGGCAAAGGGCGGCGGAAGGGGGGCGGAACGGAGGGGGGGACGAACGGCAAAAAGACGCCCCGGAGGCCCGGAGAAGGAAGCGAACGGGGAGGACACAGGGGGGGGGGCCGGAAGGAAGCGCGAGGGCCGGAAGGGAGGAAGGTTGCCACTAGGTAATGGAACGCTCAATGTCCAATATTTGGAAATACAAGATTTTCGACCAAAATCACCGGTTTTTCTGTCAATAATCCAAGATTTTCAAGTCAAATCCAAGATTTTTAAGAAAAAAAAACCCCTGGATTTTCAATTGATAGTTTTTGCACGCTCAGCGGGTCCTCTGGAGGGTGCCATTTGTAGCTGTGGTTTGGGCAGCCATTCCACGCCCCCTCATTCCAAAAAATCCTGGATTCCGCCACTGCTTCCCCACCTGGAGTTGCCATGTTCAGATTTCAGAAAATCTCACAATCAATACTAGTGACAAATAACTCATTACCCCTGGACTCTACCACCTTTCTACAGTGCCCCTTATTGGCATCATTAAATGGTGCCCCTCAAAATTGACCTTCTATAGACAGTGGCTCCATGGGGCAAAACACTCTCCAAATAAGTTCTGTGGCCGTTGTGGGGTCTAGTATTTGAGATTACAAAGATTTGTCCAATTTGAGTGAATTGTGAAATGTAAAAAATGCACTAAAACCACCCATGTATAGAAATGAAAACATGTCGTACTGAAAAAGTTATGATTATTTTTGTACTATAGAAACAATGGCTTGCCTGCCTAATTCTAAGCATGCTTTTGTTTTTCTAGACCCCCCTGGGGCCTCACATGTAAGGTTAAACGAAGCACATCTGCTCTGCTCCAGTGGGGGCCATTTTTTCATGAAAAATCCTTTAACATGGGTCCCATTTTCCCGAATATTTTTTAAAACTGGTATGATGATGAACAAAATCCTAGAAATAGGTCCCTTTATTTTACCCCCATGACCCTTATAAATAGGTATATGGTTGGAACTCCTTAGCTGCACTCCCCCAACCAGGTTTTTTTTAACCAGCTTGTCAAAAATGAGCCAGTGTCGGAAAGAATTTAGTATCCTGGCGCACAGGCGACGAATTCAGCAACGTTAACGGAATAACCGCATGTTAACGGTGCCGAATTTTAAGTAGGTTGGTGGCAGAATACTAAATTCATCCCCCATTTTCTAGACATAAAAATATCAAGTTCAAATGTTAATCCCGATGGCTGGCACTAATATAATAACTGCATGATGCATATGGTATACAATCTTGACTGCTATGCGGGGCATTGTTCCAATATGGCCCCAAGTGATGTCAAACCATGACTATGCCCAAGCGAAGTCTGAGTGCATAGTCCTGATGTTTTTACAGCACCGATCGCCTCAATTTTAAACTGTGTCCCTGAAATGCAGTCCATATTTGTTTATATACCAATATATAGATTCTTCTTATCTGATTGGTTAAAAGATTCCCGAACTGACAAGCCTACAAGCTATTATCAACATTTCTCGTACAGGGGATGCATACACGTGAGCGATCTATGAACATTGTTGAGACCTGACCACTATTATTCCGGCACAGTTCGATGCCAAGCCCCGGCACAGTAATCATGACATCATTTTTGATCGAAAAAATGGGGGCCCAGCTATTTTAAACAATGCCTTTAACTTTTAACCAATCAGATATGAGAGGATCTATATGAGGTATATAATAAACTTTATTCATAATTCAAATTAGGGTGATGGGCTGTCTCAAAATCAAACATTTTCATTCAGGGCGGACACCACTAAATAATCGCTCCATTGAAATACACTTAAAATACCACATCGCGCCCGTTGATTTGCCGCGCGCGTGACAATATTGAATCTTATGAATTCATTTCCCTATAGATCACAACTAAAACTTTCTAAAAATTTAAGGTTTTGTTTTTTTCATTTTGTTGATATCATTCTAGTAGAGATTTTAAGACAAGGCATATGAAAGCGGCCCCACTATTGTGACGACGTGTACGCCTCATAGCCACTTTCGACAAGGGCCGGAGGTCGAGGGCCTAGTTTCTACGATCTAATCTACACCGAATCGAATTTTCAAATTTTGTGATATCTCGCGCTGGTCAAGCTATACTCTTTTTCCACTTTATTAATATAACACCCTCACTAGAACCGGTCCCCAAAGGACTTGCAACTATCTCAACATGTTGTGTCATTTTAACCCGGAACTACCTACCATTCCGCAAACGTGGTAGTGATTTAGTGTTGTGCGCCCTTCGACCACACTTGAATACCTTGTTTTTTGATTTTTTTTTCTTGAAACCTTAGACAAATCAATATATCAATTTAAAAAAGAAAAGTTTTGGGGGGTCATTTTTTTGCTCCCCACGACACATGAAACGGAGTTATGGCTCTCCAAGTAAAGTGATAGTTCTAAATATCCCATTTTTGTGGCATTTTTGGCGCTCTTTACTGCGTTTACCCAAAGAATTACAGCTGTTAAAACACGTTTTTTGTGGAACTAATAAATGTTTGTGAGATTCAAACATCGTTGAATTTCTTCAAAAATTAATAATACATCGAACACATCACTTAAAGTAATGGATAGGCTTCTTTCAGACTGACCCCCCCCCCCCCGCATCGGCTGTCCCTATAGGCGCATGTATGACAGATTTGCCGTGCAAATAATAAGGGGTAGGGTGGGAACTAGTAATTTTTTCGCATCTTTTGATGACCTCTTTTTCTACTTCTTTCTTCTTAACATATTTGCCATAGTAGGCAAGAAAAACCTACATGTTTGTTTTCCTTCGTTGAAAATACCTCTAGGGATTTTGGGTGGAGTATTAAATTACAATGTTAAACTCGACGGCCTGATGGTAACATGACGCACCCTTTTTTGTCAAAAATTAAGGGAAACGCGTTTTGACATCTCGCTATGTTCCCTTAAAACAAAACAAAGGGACTTGGACTTGATACTCGCTATTCAATTAGCTTTTTTAGTCATAAACACCACCAACTACATTCCATTGATTTCATGTACTTCTTGATTTCGCGAGCTGTCACCAATCATATCGCAATCAGATTTTGAGACGCAATTGGCAGTCCATAGGCGAAAAAGCGGCATAAATCGACCATTTTTCATGAGCACCTTATCTTCAAGCGATTTCCTTTTGGTTAAAAAATTCGTTAAAAATTTGATTTGTTCAAATGCGATATGATCAAATATAGATGTCTAATGTATATCTCAAAAAAAGAATAGATAAATCTGAGGTCTTTGCAGACTCGAAATCGCAAAATTTCACACTCCCTGTATAAGTTTAGAAGGGCGCACACAACACTAAATATCGCTCCAGTGAAATACACGTACAAGACCACATCGCGCCCGCTGAGGTGCACCCCGCGTAACATTTTTGAAATATTAGCATTCATTTCCCTATAATCACAACAAAAACTTTCGAATAAGTTTCATTTTTTAGATAGCATTCTAGTGTATTTTAAGAAAAGGGCATATGAACACGCCACCACTATTGTGACCGAGTGTACGCCTCTATCCGCGTTCGACCAGGCTGAAGTCGAGGGCCAGTTTCTACCCCGAATCGAATTTCCAACATTTTTGTGATACTCTACAGCGATGGTCAAGCTATACTCCTTTCCCTTTTATTATAATCTACCCAAATGCTTTGATAGAACACCCTCACTAGGAACCGGTCCCCAAAGGACTGCAAATATCTCCAAACATTTTGGTCATTTGTACCGGAACTACTACCATTCCCTCAAACGTGGAGTGATTTATTGTTGTGCGCCCTTCTAATTATCTCTGGGGCCATTTTTTAGAGGCTTGAAAACATCACCATACAGCATAGTCTTGATGATACAACACAGAGAAAGAGAGAGAGAGACCTTTACACAAGAGGGTGTTCACAAGTATGAACAAGTATGTGGCAATTCAATAGGCCTATCAATCCATGTGACATTTATTTGGTTTGTCATACCAGTTTCATGCAGTAATATCAATATCCTCTTTACCATCACGTTGTTTTGAGCCGATATAGAAACCTATGTCATGACATCCAATCATACACCAATCTATCTGGGAGTCCTGCTTATTGAGTTCATTGGGATCTGTTTCGGGACAGGACAGCCTGACCAAAGAATGCTTTGGCCTGACCAAGTCTGACCCAGCTACCCCATAATTGGGTATAAAGAGGGATTCTCAAAGAGGGATTCTCAAGTTGCCCATGCTGTCATATTCCCACACAGGCCAATGAACCAGTCCTGGGCCTGGCAATTTAATCCCTTAGTTTTTTTTTTTTTTTGTCCTCCAAAGCCTTTAAAGGTGGCTATGAGAGAGTCCACATATCAGGTGGCCCTAAAAAATCAAATACAACCCATCTGAAAGGATTAAAGAGACCTTGAGATTTCCAAACGAGCCCCCCCAAGTTTTTTCGAACCCGTTTTTTTTTTTTTTCATATTTGGAATGCTTTCCAAGTTTAGAAACCACCGGAAGTGAATAAGCCGAAGTACGCCGTCTTTATGTAATAATATGATTATTATTACTTTCTTTCTGTCGTGCACGACAGAAAGTCAAGCACATTGTTCTATGGGGACAATTACGATATTCAGGCAAGATCAAAACAGGTTTGCTGTTTTTGCTTTGTACTTGTTTTGTCCAATAAAACCTTCGGAACGTTCTCTTGGTTTCTGGTCTACAATCGATCCTGTGCAATATGGAGGAAATTTGTTCCTAAAAAATCTCCTCCTGGCACTTAATGAGTAATGTTATTTGTACAAAAATTGTGAAGTTTCTAATTTTTGTATAGGACAAAACGCAATTTCAGCCTATGTTTAATATTGAAATATAGCAAATCAGAATCACCTTTTTTCTACTCTTTCAGACATTTCTGGTAGCCAATACAAGATAAAAATCTAGATTGTCTAATCTATATGAATTACTATTATTACCATTTTGGGTGTCTCAAAATCTCTCATGATTGCACCTTTAAGGATGGTCTCATATGTAGCTGAAATGAAACTAAAATAGGTCTACAAATAGGTCTTCACAGGTGGTCCATTAAAGGATGACTCAGAGATTCGCCATATGAGGGCACACTCAATTTTCAACAATAGTTGTTTTTTGCATATACTAACTGCTTGTCCATACCTATCACTGTGTGATAACAAGCTCAAATCAAGTCCCTTCATATAGAAATCACAACTTTGTTCTAATATCTGATCCGGAAATTTGTTATACACATATCCTATGGCACTGGTTACTGTACATACAATTTTTACTGCATCAAACGGTAAATCCTATTCATATCTAACTTTTGGAATTGAGCTTTTTAGTGACCTCTTCAGTTCTAGATGACCTATGTTTATTACTACACGATAAAACTTATATTTGAAAATCTCGAAGTCAGCCTTTCCAATTTTACATGGAGACATTTGAATTGACTGTCCCATAATTGTGATTAATGACTTGCCCTGAGTTTCCATTTTACATGAGGACTTTTTGGTCCTTGCAAGTTGACCTCATTTTGACAGGGCTAACCCCAATTTGGAGCATTCTGCTATAATACACAAATGTGAATTTCTACACTGTGATGATGTGGTATTTATGAGCTAGAAATTCAGTTTCAGTATAAGGTATTAATATGACATAGTTATAATTTAGGTGAACTAGCAGGGATAATTTTAACAATGGCTCCTACAGTAGCCCAGGATCAGAAATTTTTTTTTTGCCTTTGACTGCATACAACAACTGAACAGAAAAAAAAATCTTCTGTGAGTTGTGTTCTAGCTTCTTGTTGAAAATAATCAGTAGGTTTACATTCCACATACTCCTCCTCAAGATACAACTCTACCAGTTTATGTACTTATTTCTTTACCATTTTACACGTAAAAGTGCGATATGTATACTGGAGACCTGCATTGGACTTCAGACATATCAAAGGCAAACCATTTTGAACCTCCCGATTGGTCAAACCTGGTGTAACTGCTTGCAAACCCATCAACATTCCAGGCGGTAGTTTGGGTCCTATGGGGGGTTGACTATGGCTTGGGAAATAGAGCATTGCTCTATTCCCATGCATATTGAAGGTGTCAGTAAAATTGGGGGAAAGTGACCAATTTACACATCAACACGGAGACATTTAGGACCATTCTACATTCTTCAATATGGCACAGAACCCGTCTCCCGGTAAATGGGCTTTACATTCCCCAGAGATACACCAAAATCACAAAATGCAATGTTTTTCATACTTTGACTTTTTCTAACGACTATTTCCCTGAAAAACCTACACCTATTTTCTTTCAAAGCAGTGGCGAACAGGTGGGGGCCGGGAGGCAGGGGGCAGGTTGCCCCCCTGATGACTTGGCCGGGAAAAAATTTGCAAAAATCATGCCATAAATAGCCGTTTATCCGGGGGGGCCACTCAACTAAATCCTGTTGTCATCCGCGAGCAGAAAACGCGGAAGGGTAGGGTTTGTTCACAACCGCGGCGCGACCGCACGGACCGCGAAAGGTCACAAAACCAAGCAAAATACAAAAAGGTACATTTTCGCACCTCATCAAGTCAGCGTTTAGGGTGGCCAATGGCGGATCCGGCCCCTCCTTACCGAAAAAATATAAAGCGACAATGACACTTACTAGGTAGACAAAATCCTTTAGTATCATATATTAGCCAAATTTTCCGCGCTATGCAAACAAAACTCACACATCAGTCAAATCACAACAATCTAACAACGCTTTAATGAATCACAGTATACCATATTCATTTCAGTCAAATCATATTTAATTAATTGCAGATGTGAACATTTGCTAGTGCCGCTTTAAGGTATGCCTTTTAGGTTTTTATCCTTTATAAGTGGTAGTCTTAATGAAACGGAACTATATCGCTCCGCGTTAAGGGTCAGATCTGAAATGTCCTGCTTGAGGATGACAACACGGGAAAGTCTTTAAGTGGCCCCCCCGGAGCGTTTTTTAGCCCTCGCCGGGAAAAATTGTGGCCTTTTGACCCCCTGGAGTAGGGAAATTTCCCAAGACTGTTACGCCACTGTTTTTCAAGCAATACCAAATTGGGTTTGGTGTTTTGCACTCTGTATTGCTGTATTTCTTTGGATTTTTTTGGTGTTTAGTATTTAAATCATTCCAGTTCGGCCGCATTATTTGAAGTGTACTACTACTTCTGTAGAGGTGTGAGCGAGGAAGCTGCTTAAGGGAAGAGAAAGCTGCTTAAATTCTGAGCATAATTTATGATAAGGTTATGCAAAGTGCTTGCACAAACAGATTGTCCCCCAAACTACACAATCAAACTAAAAATTATAAAAAATATAAACTGTGCTTTTCTGTGAGATATTTTGACTTTATTTGTTAGACCAGTTCCTAAGCTAAATCCTCGTTTGTATTCCATCCAATTTGATGGATCCTAACTTGCGATATTGAAAACAATAATAATATTATAATAATAATAATTTGTATTTTTAACGCGCGACATATCCACGTAAACGTGATCAAGGCGCTGTGCGGCTGCCATTTAAGGCAATCAGCACATCAGAGAAACCATAATACCAGAACAGATTTATGCCAAGAAGCTCGATTTTAGAAGCAGGAGGAAACCGGAGTACCCGGAGAAAACCTGCGGGAACGAGTATGGATCGAGGAACCAAATTCACATAAAGCCACCAAGAACGAGCCCCTGCAGGGAATCGAACCCGAGACCTCATTGGTGAAAGGCGAGGGAAGATACAGGACTGTTTGGAATGGAATTTCCCAATGCTACAAGTTATAAATTGTTTTATCACAAGAAGCAGCACTCCATTCCTATTGGTTATTTTATTTTTCAATAATGAATGTCTTTGAAGTTCATTTTCAGTGGCAACTATGTTAATACCGGGATAGCCAAAACTGGCCCAACAGGTTTTTCAAGTGTCTCAGATAATTTGCCATAACTCCTGAACCAGGACCCCAAATTACAAAATTTGGAGTCTTAAAAAAACTAAAAAATCTCATGAAAGCTGGAACATTCCTGAAAGAGAATCAGTTAACGTTCAGTTGAGATAAACTTTAGATTGTGGCCAAAAAAATCAATCTTTGATTGTATAGTTTTTAGGACAGTCTGTATAAACACCAGAGAAGAATGTTTACACTTTACAGGAAGATGTACTCCATGACCTTTAAAGGGACACAATGGCAAGAACACATATTATACTTGATTCGCGCCGATATCGGAGCTGGGGGAAGTTTTGGGCCATATCCATTGGGTGAAATAGGAAAGAAGCTCTTTAAATCTATCCAAGAAGTCTCTTTGCTGCCTAACAATGGAAAGTGACTTGAAAGGAAAAGGGCCAAGTACAAAACTTAATTTTGTTTACTGTATTTTTCTGAATTGAACTTTGTACAGTTTTAATACAATCCATTTATAAATCAGTCACATCACTTCACTCTAAAAACGGTATTTAGGAATTAAAATATTCTTCACATCTTCACTGTCACTAGGAGATAGAAACGCTGAAAATCACTCTGAAAATATCGTGTTACGCTGAAAATCGAATGAAATTCAATTTCAGCGTTATCCTCCTTTGTTCTGTCGTATTTTCAGTAACTTTTCAGCGTTAGGCACTTAACTATAATGAGTATTGACTCTTTACTGCGTATTTCAATAACAATGAACGACTTGACATATATGGTAGTATACATTTACATATCCGGAGTATAATCACACTGAAATTGCTCTGAAATCTTGACAGTCCTTGCGTGCGTGCGGTAAAGAGTTAAGCGTTGTTGATATCATCAAACACAATAACAAAGACACGTGCACGGGCCGGTCAATGCAGTCGGCTGCTGTATGCAATGCTCATAATCGGCCAACCATGCACAGCTCGTGGCGCTCATTGATCGCTTGGACCGTTACTTTCATTGGTACCAATTGACTATCAATGATAAACGAGCCATGCATGCATTTTTATATCTATAGCATAATAGTAATTAGCGGTTGCCAGCGCGAAATCAAGGCCCGTTTTGACTCGCTTAACTTGGAAGGTAGAAAAGAATCTTGGTCAAGAAATAATGCTGGCCTTTCTTTAGTTTGTAATGACGGGAAACTATTGATCATTTTCTGTTTAAATGTGCCAAGTATATAACCAAAGTAGGGAAGACATTTACAAGCCAATTAAAGATGATCTAACAGATAAAGACTTAGGAATCTTCTGGAATATATTACGTGATGCTAATAATGATATAAAACATCATTTTATGGTCCCTCTAGCTAGGATATATATTTAATTCTGTATTCGTTTTTGTTTTTGTTTTTTACATACAATGTTAAGACCGGTGCAATTTGATTTATTACGGAGTAGGGGGATTTTGAAGCAAACCGTGAGCCCTTTGGATAGATTCGGAATCAATCGATAGACGAAATAATTTATAAGAAGGAATCATCAATGGTCGGAAAACATTAGGATGTTAATCTACAGTTACAGAGTTTATGCAGTTTACGATTTTTCTTCAAGATTAGTAAAACTTGGTGAAAAACATGTTCGTTTTATACTTTCGTTGATATCACAATCACTAATTGTTGAGTACTACGAAAACTGTGTAATTCATAATACACGTGTATACTATAAGTTTCCACTTCGTCTGCTGTCTTGAAATACATAATTACTTACAGTTA
>JAMKCH010042506.1:0-24391 GCA_023653785.1 Ophioderma brevispina | reverse complement strand
ACAGACATTATGTATATGCAAAAAAACATTGATTTGTTAGAATATTGAAGATGCCAGCCTCGGGAAATCTTTGAGTCAGCCTTTAAATATTTTCTTATTCTTATTTTTCATAAACTTCATATTTGTTAGAAAATGCAGTTGTCAAAATGATAGTTTGACAGATAATCACTATAGATCAATTATAGCTATAGAGTGATCTATAGATTAATACCATACCACCTGGTTACTCACGTTAGTAGCGCGGATATTCAAGTAGACAGAGTTAATGGGTTCGAGTCCGGACAGGGGCATACCTTCTTTTTCAACACGCAGGCCAGCTCAGGAAAAAGATATTAATATATTTTCAAGTTATACTCTTATTACTATAAATTTATTATTTTTCCTGATTCCATTTGGGGGGGGGCTTGAGGAGTAGGCGGAGGGGATTTGCGTGGGGCCTTTACCTTTCCAAAGCAGTTACCCACTGTAGGCTGAGACACCTTTACCGGTTTCCTTCATGTAACATCTGTACGAAATAATTAATATGCACATTTACAGTGAATGGGTACGGCCTTAATTGATTTCTTTCATCAAGTCTTTTTTTCCATCACAACTGCCGTAGCCTAATTCAGTCATCATTACTTTTTATGCTTTGTTAGAGTGCATTTTTTCTATAAAACGATACAAGTGTCCCAAAAAATTATAAACTTTTAACCACCTATTTTTCCTTCTGAAAGTGTCCAAGAGACCAAATAAAAGCTCTGGTTTTCTTCTAGCGTCAACAACATTTTGCACGAGGTTCGTATATACTTGTGTCATTCTGGCGTGGTCATTGTTACGCATGCAAACACCTTTCAGATCGAAAACCAACAACATGCGAATGGCCGTCTTAGCATCCCATAATTCACGATTTTTTCAGACAACGAATGACATCAAGATCTAACTCTTTAGTATTTTCGATAGCTGGACGAATTCTCATGGGATCAAATATGTTCTTTTTTGTTGATTCGGTGACTCTGACTTCGCCACCATTTTGGACACGTATTTTCGGCGTTGTTTAGCTTTAATTTTCTGGCACGAAATTCACATATTCCTACCAATTTTTCTATGGAAACCAAAGTTAGTATCTTAGATGCGTGCCGTAATTAAATAAATTGAACCGAAAATTTCAAATGCATTTCGATTTTTAATTTTTCTTCGAGGACTCGCACTCGCAAATCTGAGAGCTTGGATTTAAATTTGTGACGTCATATAGGGGTTCACGTCTGTAAAAAATCGAAGTAATGCCACTGCGGTTACTGAATACGAAAATTCAAGAATTTTAAAAAATTACGTTTTATGGGAAAATGCGAAATATTAAAGTCTGGCAAATAATTAAATATTTTACGTGGTGCGATTTCGAACACGGGCCGGTAACAGGAAACATCACAATTGTGGAAGGGCTTATCCAATTTAATGACCTAGGGAGTACTCTAGACATGCCACAGACACCTGTTTTAAGATATCGACTCAAGTTCATACAACGCAACGTCACCATGCCAAACATGGCAAACCTCCATGCTGGCACATTTAATGTTGGTTAGTCATTATGCTATTACAGAAATCTTATTGCAGTAGATATTATTTTTGTTCAGACCACAAAGACATCTTTTAAAACATACTTAAGAGACATGAGAAGATTTCCAGAAAGAAGCGCCCCCCAATTTTTCCTCGAAACCCCGTTTTTTTTACATAGTTTGGAATGCGTACCATGTATTAGATCACACCTGAAAGGGAAGAAGCCGAATACACCGTCTTCTTAATGTAACAAGATGATACTTAGTAACTTCTGTTGTGCACGACAAAGTCAAAGCATGGTTTCTATGGGGAATGATTACGATTAGCAGGCAAATGTTCACAAAACAAGGTTTGCTGGTTTTCTTTTGCACCTGTTTGCTCAATAAACCTTCGGAAACGTTCTCGTAGTGGTGGTCTAAACCGATCCAGTAATAAAATTTGAGAGAAATTTGTATCTAAAAATCTCCTGTCACTTTAATTAAAAATTAGCCTGTAGCACATTTTAATTTCAAGAAATAAATTATACTGAGAAAAGGGGGAAAATTAAAATAATTGTCTTTTTTTTGAGAATTAAAGAACAATTAACCTACTTTTGGATAGATGTTATTTGGATAATTGTACAAATGATATTATAAGAGCATGTTGAATTGAACTGTTAATGCCCATTAATACAGGATATGAAACTCAAGCTTTTAAGTTGTTGAGTTTTTTAAATTACATGTCCTATAGAGTATCTTATATAAGCAAAAAGGTGGGAAAGTGAAGTTGTGTTGTACATCTAGACTGACATGTTGCACATAGTAACCTCCTTTCCAGGAAAGTGTTGCCTTGATTTATGGTTAACCATTGTTATGAATGAACTTTACCCTGATCATATAAAAGTGCAGTGCTATTGGATTTTAGTTGTTGCGATGTACGTGGCACTAAACTGATAGCTCTTTTATATACTGGTTGTTGTGGTCTCTAGTTCTAAATGGATATAACAGGTATGCATGTAGACCGCTATGCATGTTACTGGGGAAGGGTTATGACTGAATGGATTGTATAATAAACCAGATACGTTTTTGGTTGTCTGCATGATGGCATATGTGTATGAGCATGGTTGTCGAATATGTGTGTGGCACTGAACCCTGTGGCTGTGCGTGTTGTCACTTCCTATTCAAAGGCGTTTCGTTACATTTAACCTATACTCTCTGGATCCTTAACTGTTTAGACCTAACAGGCAGGGGGGCAGGTTCCCCCCCCACCCCCCACGACTTTTGGCCGGGAAAAAAAATTGCAAAAAAAACATGCTAAATCAGCCCCCGGGGGTTTTTACGCCCTCTGACGGGGAAAAATTGGCCTTTTGACACCCTGAGAGGGAAAATTTCCCAGACTGGGAAATTTGCACCCTCAGAGCAGGCAGGCCCGATACGCCACTGAGTAGGTGTGGTGGCATTCACAATTAACAAAATTGGCTTCAGTAATCTGACCACTATGTTTCAGATATGTTGCTGTATCTTAAGTTGCATGACTTGTGTTAAGCACTGAACATGTGGCTTTGTATATCATATTGGAGGATAAACTGTAAATGGTTTCTGTTTCGGTTATTGATACTACACCTATGACCTGAAAAGCTTGCAAGTGTTTCTGCTTGCAAGCAAGCAGGAAAAATCTTTGCATGCGCACCTTTTTGTGGCATCATGATTTGCTTTGATTAAATATCCATTTGGAGATAATTTCCACAGTAAGATGGCACAACCAGAATTAAAAAGCGCAATCCCATTGCACTTTGATTGGAACAAATGCCACCTTGAGGTAATTAATGCAAATTAGCACCTCGTGCACTTGAGTCTCTCGTTTAGGGGGCGCTAATTTTGGTACCACTTGTGGCAAGTTCTGAAAAATCCCCATAGAAAGCCTTAATTAACGCACGCCCACTACCGGTGGCCGCCTACACCTAAAATTCTACATAAGCATTTGGTACGTCTGAATTGCCTTCAATAATGCTAACTTTAAATAATACAATTTTTTAGAAATGTTATAAGAAGTAATAGTATCCAGAGTAAATAATAACATTGTTTGTCGCTTGTATCAAGGATGTTCTAATGCTTTTATTTCAAAAAACTTAAAAAAAAAAACAATTACGGAGCAGGGCCTAAGCAAAACCACTCAGGATTGATTTAGATACGATTTAATTTGTGAACATTTTCATAATGTTAAAATATTATTTTGAGGCAATTAATTTGTGACCTTTTCGTTTCCGTCACTAATTATTCATGTTCGAGACACCTCTTTCTCCTTTCTTGAAAGATTGTCAAGGGCAAATAAATGACATCATTGTAGGCCGTAAGTAAATATTCTGCTACACTTTCAGCTCAAAGAAAGCTGGTTTACAAATGCAACGAAAGGGGGATGAACGATTTATAGATATCAAAATTTAATCTTGATAGAATTGCCTTTACCACAAAACCCCATCTGTAAAGTTTCACGCTGATATCCAATCCATTTTGATGCAGCCGCATGTGAGAGCCAGAAACATGATTGGTGAGCCCATAGAGTACCTGTAAATTAATTTGGTCGACCAAAAATGGAGTACCATTGTCACTCATAACTTACAAAAAGGGCCCGGATCCAGGGCAGGGGTGGTTGGGGCAGACGACCCCCCCCCCAACATTTCAAAACGTCCCTAACCCAACCCCCCCCCCCCCCCCCCCCCCAAAACAAAAAAACGAGGCAAAAATGCCAAAAAGAGACTAAAATTGAGGGATTTTATGCTTTTTGCGAAAAAAAAATTAACATGTCGGTACAAAAAAGTCCACTTTGTCAAATTTCCCTTTTGCAATTGAGGGAAAGTCCCCTTTTTAAAAAAATCCACCCCTCCCCTAAAATCCGGTAGGCTGCAAGTCCAAAATAAACATCCATAGATCTTTACCTAAAATTTTCACAGGATAAATGAGAAAAAATAATAAGACTATAATAGCTTTCTTTTGATATTCACATCAGGCATTATGTTTGAACGATATTTTCATCTTTGTCCTGTATGTAACAAGGGTCAACTCCAAACACCTTTTGGGCGATCAGCGTTCACGCTGATCGCTCTATTCGCTTGGGTTTTGACCTACTTTTCAAGTATCAGTGTTGCAGAAAATATTCGTGCCGTTCATATCCTCTTAAATCTACATGTGTGATAGATTTAAGTAAATGCTGTGCTATTTTACGTCATAGCGAAAACCTGAACGTACATTAACAAAAAGATATCAATATTCAAAAGAGTAGAATACATGGCGATATTAGCGAAAGTTGGAGAAAAGAATGCTAGTGGTTGCTGATCACAGTTTCCTTAAACGTTATGAGTTTTTAGTGTACTTTATCAAACATATGCTTATAATTGTCCTTTGGCACGGTGTGGCACAACATGCTAAACGTCCTGGGCGATATATGAAACCAGTTATAAAATAACAAAATGAATTTGAGGGCGTAAATGTTGCTCTCCTTGTTGGCGACAGGGGAGGTCGGTCAAGAAATCCTAATTTAGAGGTCGCCATTGGTTTAACACGTAAAGCAAATTCTTGACGAAAATTCCTGACTTTTTAATATGGAGTTACTATACACGAGCTGGCGAATGTAACCTGCTAACATTAAAGACTCGGTTTATAGAAATATGTGTTACATAAGGAAATAAATGGGTAAAACAGCATGAGGAATATAACAAGCAATAAGGCATTTACAATAATATATCAATCTAACATGCATTATAAAATGTAGTTGAGGACAAAGTTATGATACACTATAGCCGAGGCATACATGAACGTAAATATTAACACAGAGTGAAAAGGGGCTTCATCCCTCTTACATTTCGATTCTTAAAGGAAAAATGTGCGACCAATCAAAATACAACAACTACCACCTGTTCGGGAAAAAAGTCAATGATAACTTACCCACCACAAGACGACACCCAGATTCACCAGCAGATGGACGTAGCAATTCCGGTTATTGTGCCGAGGACGTAAAGTATATCACAACTAGCTGTAAAGCTCCCACTTTCAGCATATTATCACCTAATGACTTAATGTTTTCTTAAATTTTACCTCTGTCACCCAAAGACTCAAATATTCAATTTTTTTTAAATTAAAATACCACGGCAAGGCACTATTTCAATTCATAAACAAGCTTAGAACATCGTTCTAATGAAGATTATCTGTCTCTCCACCCATTTACTTGTAAACAACACATTTTATTAAGAAGGTGCCAGCTAATTGAGGTCTGTTTGTCCGATAATGCGTCTTGACGCCCTTTGACCCATGGCGCTGATGCATGGCATGCAGGTAGAAAACTACCTGAGCTTTGTGATCACGGTTTCAGGATGACCAAAAAATCAAAAGTCATCTAGAGGTCAATTTGCATAGAAATGCTGTATAACCACAAAATTTGGCCAAAAAGACCGCTAACCTGAGCAAAGAACAAGTTTGAGGTCAATGGGTCACCACACAGAGCAAAGGTGCCTTTCAATTTGGCAAAAAAAAAGTAAACACGAAATGGGTGACACCATCGTTACATCTATACTTAACTAAGATTAATGTTTAATTCCTAAGCACTGTTTTTGCAGTGTAGTGAAATATATTGAAAATGATTTTATTCATAACATGAAAATATTTTAAAGGGACATTTCATGATCCATAGCATAGTCCCCCCCCCCGATTTACCTAAAAGAAACTGAGATTTTGAGATCATCTGAAGTACATGGATTACAAAAATAAGCATACATAATATAACTATACACCAATACCCCTTACAAGGATATTTCCTCTTGACTCGCCCTTCCCTTGTTAAAGAGAATTTTATGTATTAAGTCCATTCGCTTCGCCTTTATAGATCACTTGTGAGATCAAAATTGGATTATGGTTGCATTGTTTATAGTTCTGCTCGTTAGTCATATGAAAAAGCGTGAACCTATCAGAATCAAGGTTCTTCGACTATGCTTGGGTGCTTTTCGTACCTCTCTATGCAAAGCTTATTTATGGTGAGCTAAGAAACCTACATTACAACTAAGATGGGAAAAATTAAATCTTCAATAGGCTCTAAAACTTAAAAGTAATGCTGATATCCCAACACATGAGAGCACCAACTTCTATACAGTTTAACCTACTGCTATTCCATCTTTTGGAATCTGTATAAAAGAGGGTTTTTAACAGGTTGTGTCTAAATGTTATACATTGCTTCATTTCTTTTATACTAGTCATCATTGGACAAATGTTGAATTGATATTGACCTAAACTTATGTCAATATAAGAAGGGTCTGATGATCTTGTTTTCAAGCTAAATTGATGATCTTGGACATAAATTCATCAACATCAAGATATTTACACAGATGGGTCTAAGGGTTTGGAAGGGGCGTGCAGCAGCTGCTTTATGTGGGCGTGATTAACGCCAGATTAGGTTACCGATAATGCTTCTATTTTCACTGCCTGAATTGCATGCACTTAAGTTGGCCTTAGATTTAGCTGAAATTTAAATGAGAGTCATTCATTATATTTACTGATTCACATCTAGTCTAGGCTTTGAAAGGCCAAGAGAGGGAGAGAGGTAGTCATCCCTATATTGTTGTGGCTTTGGAAGTATTCTTCAATTGTTTCAATTGAATAAATCCGTTGTTTTAGCTTGGAATCCGAGTCACATTGGTATTCAAGGCAATGAAAAAGTTGATGTATTGGCGAAAGACGGCCCTTAATATGAATATAACCAAATATTTATAGCCCCTTTACAGATTTTAAGGCTTCAGTTAATGGATACATCAGAAATAGGTTGAAATTGCTGTTGGATCATTTCCTAATATAAAATGAATGCTTTTCAACCAACTGTTGGAGCTGCTGGCAGTTCAGGTTTGATTTTTGATGAAGGGACGAAATTGTATTAGCGCGCTAGTTTGTTTTTGTTGTTGTAATGTGTAGTGTTTAAAAATTGGTTCATACTTATATGACCAAAGAGGCGGTGAGCCAACCCGCCCTCGGTTGTATTCCTGTTTAATTGTGCTCTTCTGTGAAAAACAATGTATTACTTTAGTGCATTGATTATCGCGCTGATTTGTAAACATTGATAGCGTCCAAGTTAAAAAACATGATTTCAAGAATTAGGCTCTTCAGGTGATAAATTTCCCTGAAAGGAGGCTTGATCTGTTTAAATATTGTTAACTTTTTAAAAATGTTATGATTCGAATTTACGGGTGTAGTTTTAAAAGATTTGATTTAAAAGGTTTTATGATGTTTTTTTGACTTAACAGACACGATGACACAATAGTGTTGAGTTGTTGTTAATCCTAATACCTCGCTCACTCACTATGTAACAATTTGATCCAGTGGCGTAGTCCAGCTGCTGGTTGAGATGTTGCTCCAGACAGTGGGTGGCGCCAGGGGGTTCATAGCGGGTGTAATTTCACATCCATTTTTTTCTTTTCCCCCGTCTTTTTACTCCCACCCCACCAGAAGAAAAGAAAAAGGCAGATTTTGGGCCAAAAAAAAATTGTTGCATATCTGCAAAATATGGGGTTGTTTTCCCCAAAAAATTTCACTCCCCCTCCAGAAAAGAAGTCTAGCCACCGTAACTGCTAGGGGAACGGATACAGACTGGCTCAGGAGCAAAATACAGAATGCCGTGCAACTTATCTTCAGGCTATATACGCTCTGTGCTGGGAAGAAGAACAGAAGCAAAGGAATTTGCACAAATTACTGTACCCTAATTTGTATAATTTCAAGTTTTTGAAAATTCTTTGAAATGGACTATTTGTTTGTATTTTGCGCGAAGCACCAATAAAAATTGAATTACCTCCAATCGGAAACCAATGATGAAAGGCAATACTGGTTTTTAAGGCTGGCGTTTCAAAGATAGGGGAATTTGTTGACAGAAAGAATGTGCCAAACAGGGGTTCGGTTCTTCTTGGGTGAAAGGTAGCCAAACTGGCATAAATAAGAGTGATTTTTGGTTGGACAATTTGCTAAATGTTGAAAAAAAAAAGCCTGGCTTTTGGGTTAAAGTTTGTCAACATTTTTCTATAAAATAGGGGTCTTTGGGTGAAAGATTTTAAAATTGGTTTTTACCCCTGGGGACATGTTTAAGGGAGTAAGCTTAGAATCCATATGGGTGCTGGTCCCAGTCCCAGTAAGCATTGCCAGACTATTTTTTCTGGCCGTGGTGGAATGGGGGGGGGGTGTGTAAAGTGATTTTTTTTGGGGGGGGGAAGTGAAATTTGATTGGGGGGGGGAGGATACTTAAATATGGCCACAAATTGATGATTGACACCACCCCTGAGACTCCAAAAAATCAATGGTGATATTGATTGCACCACCCCACTTCAAATGTTGAGGATACATCTTCAAACAAAAAAATTGTGGAAAGAATTTTCAGCTGGTGTCTTACAATCTTCCTACAAATTTAGCTCCAGCAAATTGATGTCATTCTCTCCATTAAATTGATATAGGGAGAGTGTGGTATCGAATTGAATGAATTGGTACAGTGTAACTGCTTCGTCCTATTGCAAATAAACAAATGATGACCTTTCGTAGGGCCATATGGCAAAATTTTGCATATATATCCCTGATTTTTGTGGAGGTACTACCGCGTGCATAATCCCTACTATAATCAGTTGTTCAAAATTGTGTCACCACTGCTTCAAAATGTTTTAAAAACATAAAAAGAGACAATTTTGCATGTGGTTCAAAATAGCTGTGGTTGTTTTGTTTAATGTACGAATTGGGGAGATATGAAGTCTTGAGAGTTCTTTGGGAGTTTAAACGTTCTTAGGGTAATTAGTTTTAGTATGTCCGTCTAGGTTTGGGAAGATTCCATTGCTATGTGTTAAAAAACTTGCATTGCCGATAAGGCACACGGTTCCTCTAAAAGACAGACCCCAGGACTGGCAGACCACAGGACTGCAAAAGGCAGACAGCAGACCCGCTAAAAGGCAGACCGCAGACTGCAGAAAGACGCCTGACAACAGACTGTCCTAAGTGTGGCTATTTGTGTCCTTCTTGTCCTTATTGTTAATTCCATTGTCTCATATCAACATCACCACTGTCTCTCAGCCAAAACATGGGTAGTATAAAATGGTGCCCGATCAAGCTCCTATCATTGTTATGGCTTTCACTTGCTTGGAGACGAGAGTCTATATTTGCCTTCTGACAAGGGAACAAAATGGTTACTTGGGACACACTTTTGCTATACTTAGTATTTATTACTCTAATATCAAAACTGGCATGATGTAGTTGGGAGGGACCTTTTAGACCATAACAAAATTGTCCAGTGCCAAAAGATTAGCTTTAGCAAAATGTTAGTTTCTCAGTGCCCCCACTTAATTAGAAATAAAAAATTTTAACTTGAAATTTTATGACAAACTTTAAGTTCTGGTATTTGTTCTTCTTACTCTCAAGTACCGGTTCCAATTGGGCATATCCCTGTATGATTAAACATTTATTTAGCCATTCTTCTTCACATATAGGCCTATAGTTAAAATTTATTTCATATTTTTTATTCATGTTTAAAACCAAATCAAATTCAAGATTTACCCACAAACACAGATTGTTTTTTACTTTGCCACAGGGAGGGTAGTGTGGAATAATTGGAGACTTGAAAATATGCTACTTCAGGTCTGGAGGTGTACCTCACAAGGCCAAACTTAAAAAAAAATGGTCCTGATGACCTATGATAGTAGCTGTTAATATTTTATAAAAAAGGGGAATGTCCACCGTTATAGTATATGAAAATCAAAGCACTGAAAAGTTTAGTAAATTTGGCAAGTTGCACAGAAAAAAAATGTTATGTTATTAAAAATGTTGCGATTAACCTATGGGTATCTCCCAAAAACCCACACCTTCAGGAACTCCATGTTCCAGGGAACATGTGGCAGGCATGAAAAAAAATAGGCTTCTTGTGCTGTGGATAGATGGAGGTGTTTTGCAACAATGATTTGTCATTAGGCCCATAACCTATGGTCTAAATTGATGGGCCGTGCAATGACCAGGTTTATAGTAGTGTACCATTAGGACACATGTCACACATGAACTATTTGTGGCTGAGGTGATAAAACAGTCATTGGTAATGGATTTGTGGTGGTGTCAGGATTTGTTCAGATAGTGTGCTGCTTATCCGGGGCCGCGTTTATACATGATACGGACGCTCCTGATATGGCCCGCTATTTGAGGCTGGGGCGGATTGGGAACAGTTCAGGGGTTACACCCTACCTTATTCGACACGAATGCGAGAACAGTTACAGTGGTGACTCTCTGTACACGGGACACGACGGCTTAAAAAGTCCCCTCCGAAGGCGGGATGCTTTTCATGATCCATTTGCCATTCCAAGTGAACCATGGAGGACAGCGGGGTAATTCTGTATTTAATCAATAGCCTGGTGTATCAGGATCAAATCAAGAATTGTAGTTAGTACCCGAATAAATCCCGGCAAGTTGCCACGCCCAACCAGGATTCGAACCTGGGGATTGTGATGGTTAATTTGCGGCCATGAGGCACAGCACCCTACCACCGATAGGCCACGCTTCTCCCACGGCCTAGCGGTTAACGACCATGACCTCACACATGCACCACAAATATAGGTAACAAATCAAATAATCCACGTTTTCCAGTTCCAGTTCATGAGTATGCCAGTCTGCATTTGGCCGGTCCCCGGTCTGCCTTTTGGCGGATTGCGGTCTGTTTCTTTTAGACGAAACGATAAGGCACATGCCATGTATGCACTTTTACAACCTCAGGGAAAAAGGAAAATTTGCAATTGGTGTTGCAAAGTGAATTGTCAGAGCTTTAAAAACATTAGTTATGAACTCTGTTCAATAAAATCAATAAACCAATTCATTTTGTATTTGGGCAACGTTTTAAAGCGCCCTGTGGTCTAAACCTTCAGAATCAGACATTAGCTAGCCTTTCTTTTTTTTACCACTTAGGGGCGGATTTAGAGGGGGCGCACCCGGCGCGCGACCCCTCTATTTTTTGCAAGGCACAGGGCGTCTCAATTGAATAAATCCTTGTTTTAGCTTGGATTCCGAGTTCCACATTGGTATTCAGCATTAAAATGTTGATGTATTGCGAAAGAATCCCTTAATATGAATATAAACAATATTTAGAATCCCATTTACCGATTTTAAGGCTTCAGTTAATGGCTACATCAGAAATAGGTGGCAAATGCAGTGGGATTCATTTCCTAATTATAAAATGCATGCTTTTCAACAACTGTTGGAGCTGCTGGTAGTTCAGGTTTGATTGGACGAAAGGACGAAATTGTATTAGCGCGATGTCAAATTGTTCATACTTATATGACCCAAAGAGGTGAGCCATCCCCTCGGTGGTCTTCCTTGTACTTGTGCCTTTCTGTTAAACATGTATTACTCTTGAGTTGCATTGATTATGCGCTTATTTGTAAAAAATATGATAGCGTCCCAGATGTGAAAACATTATTTTAAGATATTAGGCCTCTTCCGGTGAGAAATTTTCCTGAAGGAGGCCTGATCTGTTTAAATAATTGTTAACTTTTTAAAAATGTTATGATTAGAATTTACTATGGTGTATGTTTTAAAAAGATTTGATTTTTAAAGGGTTAGATGTTTTTTTACCTTAATGACATACGATGACACAATTGGTGAGTTGTTGTTAAATCCTAATCTCGCTCACGTTCACTATTTAAAACAATTTGATCCAGTGCGTAGGCCAGCTTGAGATGTGGTGCTGCTTCCCAGACATTGGTTGCGCCATGGGGATCATAAGGGTTGTAATCCCTCATTGTTTTCTTTCCCCCATTTTTTACCCCCCCCCACCAAAGAAATGGCGATTTTTGGCAAAAAAGGGGTTATAAAAAATAAAAAAAGTAAAAAATTTTTTTCCCCAAAAATTCACTTCCCCCTCCAGAAAAAGAAGTCTCGCACCGTAACGCTAGGGGAACGGAATACAGAATGGCATCCAGGAGCAAAAAGTACAGAATGCCTGCCTATCTCAGGCCTATAGAGCTCTGGTGCCTGGAAGAAGGCCAGAATTTGCAAGCAATAACTGTACCCTTATGTTGTTATAATTTCAGTTTGAAATCTGTCAAATGACTATTTGTTTTAATTTTGCGCGAAGCAACCTAAAAAATTGAATTTCATTCACCTCCAATCGGAACCACTGTATGAAAGCAATCTGGTTTTTAAGGCTGGCGTTTTTCAAAGATAGGGGCCATTTGGTGACGAGACTGGTGCCAAAGCAGGGGTTCTTTGGTGAAGGTAGCCAACCTGGGCCATAAAGAAGAGTGGATATTTTGTTGAAATTTGCTAAATTTGAAAATAGCCTGTCGTTTGGGTACAGTTTGTCAACATGTTCTCCTATAAAGTAGGGGTCTTTGGGTGAAAGATTTTAAAAATTGTTTTACAACTCTTGGACTGTTTTAAGGGAGTAGCTTAGAATCCATATGGGTGCTGGTCCCAGTAGCAGTGCCAGACCTATTTTTCTGGTGGAATGGGGGGTGGGTGTAGTTATTTTTTTTTGGGGGGAAGTGAATTTGAGGTGGGGGATCTTAAAATCTGGCCCCAATTGCTGATGACACCACGCCCCCCTGAGACTCCAAAAATCAATGGTGATATTAGACACACCCCCACTTCAAATGTTGAGGATACAGCTTCAAACAACATATTGTGGAAAGAATCAGCTTTGTGGTCTTGCAATCTTCCAACAAATTTAGCTCCATCAAATTGATGTCATTCTCTCCATCATGATATAGGAGAGTGTGGTATCGAATTAATTGGTACAGTGTAACTGCTTCTTCCTACTTTTGTGCAATACAAAGATGACCTTTGTAAGGCCTATATGGCCAAATTTCTGCAATAGGTAATTACCTGATTTTTGTGGAGTTAATACCGCTTGCATATCCTACTTGGTATAGGGTCGTTTTCACAATTGTGTCACCACTCTTTCAAAAAAATTGTTTTAAAATAAAAGAGACCTTTGCATGTGGTCAAATAGATGTGTTTTATGTCCCATTGGGGAGATATGAAGTCTTGAGAGTTCTTTTTGGAGTTTTAAAAGTCCATGGGTATTAGTTTTAGTATGTCCCGCTAGGTTTTGGGATGATTCCCCATCTGCTCTGTGTGGTTAAAACTTGCATTTGGCTATAAGGCACACGGTTTCCTCCTAAAAGAGCAGACCACAGAACTGCAGACCACCAGAACTGCCAAAAGGCAGACCGCAGACCGTCAAAGGCAGACCACAGAATGCAGACGCCTGACAACAGACTGTCCTAAGTGTGGTATTTGTGTCCTTGTCCTTATTGTACTTGCCCTTGTCCTCATTCACATCACACTGCTGTCTCTCACCAAAAATGGTAGTTAGAACATGCCTATCAGCTCCTATCATTGTATGGCTTCACTGCTTGGGAGACGGAGTCTATATTTGTGCCTCTCTGTACAAGTGACAATGGTTACTTGACACACTTTGCTATACTTAGTATTTTTACTATTAATATATCAAAACTGCATGATGTAGTTGGGAGGGCCCGTTAGACCATAAAAATTGTCCAGTGCCAAAGATATAGCTTTAGTATCAAAATTGTTGTCTCAGTGCCCCCACTTTAATTAGAATACAAATTTTAACTTGAAATTTATGATCAACTTTAAGTTCTGGTATTTTGTTCTTCTTACTCTCATTCCTGGTTCAAATTGGGCATATCCCTGTATGATTAAACATTTATTTTTAGCCTTTTTCTTCACATATAGGCCGTATAGTTAAAATTTATTTCATATTTTTCTGTTAAAACAATCAATTCAGATTTACACACACACATATTGTTTTTAACTTTGCCACAGGGAGTGTAGTGTGAATAATTGGAGACTTGAAAATATGCTACTTCTGTCTGGAGGTGGTACCTCCCAGGCCAAACTTAAAGGGTCATTCATGACATACTTATAGTAACTGTATAAATGTTATAAAAAGAAATGGTCACCTTTATAGTAATTAAAATCAAAGCACTGAAAAGTTTAGGTAAATTTTTTGCAGTGCACAAAAAATTTATGTATTTTTAAATGTGGATAACCATGGGTATCTCCCAACCACATTCAGCACTCCATGTTCAGGGACATGAGCATGAAAAATATGGCTGTATAGATGGAGGTGTTGCACCTGCTTCTGTCATTAGTTCCATAATCATGGTCTAAATTGAAGGGCCTTGCAATGACCAGTATAGTATGTACCATGTAGACCAATGTTCACCATGACCTTATATGTTTGCTCGTATCCACAAGTCATTGTAATGGCTTTGTGGGTGGTGTCCAGGATTTGTCAGCTGTGTTGCTTTATCCGGGCAAGCGGTAGCCATGATCCGGACTCTAGATCCTAACAGTCCCCGCTATTTGAGGCTTGGGCGGATTGGGAACAGTCAGGGTTTTACCCCCTACTCTTATTCGACACTGACTGCGCTGTACTTGTACAGTTTTTTGGACTTCTCTTGTAACCACGGGAAACCGACGCTTAATAAACGTCCCCTATCCTAAGGACGGGATCCTTTCATGATCCATTTGCCAATTCCAAGTGAACGTCCCTGGAGGAGAGCGGTAATTCTGTATTTTACAATAGCTGGTTATACAGATCAATCCAGAATTGGTAGTACCCCCCCGTAATAAATCCCACGGCAAGTGCACGACCCCACCCAGGATTCGACCTGGGGAATTTTGATGGTAGCTTTGCGCCAGAGGCAAGCTCCCTAACCGCTAGGCCACGCTCTCCCGGCCTGAGCGGTTAACGACCATTAACCTCACACATGAACAGACCACAAATAAGGACACAATCAATAATCCATCAGTCCAGTTCATGAGTCTGCAGTCTGCCTTTTGCGGTCCCACGGTCCTGTCCTTTTTGCGGTCTGCGGTCTGGTCTTTTAGGAGGAACCGATAAGGCACATGCCAGATGCCTTTTACACCCCTCAGGAAAAGGAAATTTGGTGTCCAAGTGAATGCAGAGCTTTAAAAACCTAGTATGAACTCTGATCCATAAAATCAATAAACAATTACATTTTGGTATTTGGGCAATCTAAAGCCGCCTGTGAGTCTAACCTTTCCAATCATACATTAGCTAGCCTTTCTTTTTTTTACCACCTATCAGGCGGATTTTCAGAGGGGGGCGCCACCCGGCCGCGCGCCCCCTCTATTTTTGCAGAGCAGGGCGCCCGGTGCTGCATAGAGCGCCGGGGCCTGTAAATCTATAAAAATTTCTTTTACGCAACGGGCGCCCTGTAGATTCTAAGAATTAAATGGTACAAAGGGCGTCGGGGCCGTGCAGATCTAGCCTTGTGGGCGCCCAGCGGTCTCAGTAATTTTTCCTCCCAGCTCTTCAGAATTTCAAAGCAAACAGACCGGAAATTTGGCGCCCCCTCTATTCTGGATCCGCCCCTGACTATGTGTACACATCTAGCACATTTTCCTTACATTGCCCCAGGGGCCTTGTGTTTGTGTCACTGTACAAGACCGTGGTGACTTTTAGTTTATATGCCTATTGGGAACTCTCCTTCATGGGAGCCAATGACTTACTTTAAAATATGTTTGAGCACAAAGGTTTCATGTTATACATCATGCCCTGGGCTGGTATTGAGAAAGATTGTTTTTGTATGGCAGATGCAACAGTGCTTTTGGGGAAGAGTTGAATTAATTTTTAGCGCATAATTTTTTTTCACGGTACCAAGTTGCTATTTTTCCGTTTTATCATAGTGAGTATTTGTGCAAACACATCACATAACACATAACAACGTAATTGTTTTTTAAACACGTTGAAATAGCTAGTTGAATATAATATGGAACTGGTATAGCTGATTCTTTAAAACTAGAATGGAGCATTCTTGGGAGGGAATGAAAATAACATTGAAAAGTACCTTAATTTTCTCTTTCAAACTTGACTAAAAAAACGATACCATTGAAAATACGGAGGCCTCTATATGCAAATACTGGGCAAACACAATTGACAATATACCAACGGTATCTATCCCATGTTCACTACCTGGAGAAGATCATTAAACCATATTGGTATTTTACAGAGAAGCGTTTGAATTGACCAGCTCTGGAAAACCTCACAAATGTCCAGTACTGTGATATGAAATTTATTTACAAAGATCGTAAGATGCGTCATTAATTGAACACATCAGTCAAAGACCGTACAAATTCCAGTACGCGTGAAAAGAGATTTGTGGAAGAGGAATGCAAGAAATGTCATGAAATGACCTATACCAGTGGAGAAACCTCACAATGCCAGTACTGGGCAAAGAGATCTTGTGACAATCAAAGCAAGACATATCATGAAAAATGACCCATACAGTGGAGAAAACCTCACAAATGGTCGCCTGTGAGAAGAAATTTATGACAGTGACGGCAACATACCATGCAATGGCCCATACAGAGATAACCCTCACAAATGTGCCAGTTCTGTGAAAAGAGATTGTGAAAAGTCAAGCAAGCGATATCATGAAATGACTCATACAGGAGAAAAACCTCACAAATGCCAGTACTGTAAAAGATTTGTGACAAGCGATAGCAAGAATTATCATGAAAATAACTCATACATGAGAGAAACCTCCAACTGCCAGTACTCTGTGAAAATAGATTTAGTGAAAAGTCAAAGCATAAAATTCATGAAATGCCCATAGAGTCTAAAAACCTCACAAATGCCGTACTGTGAGAAAGAGATTGTGACCAGCTTAGCAAGATTATCATGCAATGAACTCATAAGGGAGAGAAACTCACAATTCAGTACTGTGAAAAACGATTTGTGAAAAGTCAAAGCAAGAAATATCATGAAATGACTCATACCGGGGAGAAACCCCACAAGTGTCAGTACTGTGAAAAGAGATTTGTGAGAAAGGAAAGCAAGAAATGGCATGAAATGACACATACAGGGAAACCTCACAAATGTCAGTACTGTGAAAAGGGATTCATTACCAATACCTTAAAGAACCATCATGAAATGACCCATACAGGTGAAATATCATACAAATGCCAATATTGTGAAAAGGATTGTGGTAATAATGGCAACAAGAAATACATGAAATGAGACATACGAGTGATAGACCTCACAAATGCCAGTACTGTGAAAAGAGTTTTGTCACAGCGAGAGATAAGAAAGACCATGAAATTAAACATACAGGGGAGAAACCTCACAAATGCCGGTACTGTGGAACAGGGTTTCGCAGATTGAAAGGCAAGAACAATCATGAAATGAAACATAAAGATTATAAACCCCCATAAATGTCAATACTGGAAAAGATATTTTAAAATGTATCCCCAAAACAATTTGAAATGTCATATACAGGGAAAAAACCTGTCAATACTTATATAATATTGGATTAGGATGGCTGAGGTTGAAAGAAAATATCACCGGAGGCTCGATCAAATATCTGGCGAGTCGAAGAGATTAACCTGATATTTTCTTGGCAAGGGCGATATTTTCTGTTATCAACCAAAAAAGTCATTCAATATTTGTATTATTATGCAACAAGAAGCTGGCTTGACAAAAATAGTTTTATTAAATGGCTTTAAAACTAATAAAAAAGAGAGTATTTGCTTGACGAGTTGCCAATATTTTTGTGTATTGTGCAGTGCTGGATGTGCTACTCGCTCTGCAATATTGCACCACATGGAAGTTTCAGACGCCAAATCACACCAAAGAAATCATCAAATGACACATACTGGTCAAAAATCTTAAATGTCATTTCTGTGAAGGGAGAGGACAAGGACACGTGGTCCAGTGGATATGACGGCCGACTCATGATCTGAAGGTTGCGGGTTACGAGCCCCGCTGCGGCCAATGTGTTTTGCACTTGGGCAAGCCATTTTAAAACCTCGCTTGCCTCGTCGACTCAAGCGAGCTGTTACTGTTAGGGGGAATATTACAATCTAAGTGCTGATAGGATAGTGTTCTTGGCCGGCTGCCACCCTAGGAGAAGCGAAATGATTGTGACAATTTCCTGATGGCAGTGTAATAATAATAGGCAACAGCACTGTGATCTTAATGAAATGGCACTTTATAAAAGCCTGTGTATTATTATTATTATATTATATAGTTTTATCACAGCTGAGGTAAAGAACATCAAGAAAAGATAACACTTGAAACAACACACAGGTGAGAAAACCCCAAAATGTCATGAGTGTGAGAAGAGATTTGCTTCTGCTGGACACGTAAGACAACATGAAAGGATACATATGCAAAGGAAAAACCTCACAAATGTCAATATTGTGAGAAAATATTTTAAACTCTTTCACGAAACACCATGAAATAAAGTCACTGCTGATGCAGTGGTGTACCAATAGGGACCATGGGGAGGGAGTGGTGCACCATTGGAAAAAAATGAGGTAAAATCATGAAATTTTGATATATCATGCAAAATTAGCCATTGTTGGAGCCTAAACCCTCCGATTGGGATCGAGTTTCCCCGACCAGGGGCCCGTTCCCCAAACTAGTATGTAAGCCTACGTGTATGCATTTGTCCTACATAACAGACCATTTTGTGGCTTGCCATCCTTGCTCATGGGATTGGTGCGCCGGGGGCTCTGGGTTAGAATCCCACCCAAGATGTCAGATCTTCTTTAGTTTCTATCCCTTTACCCCTTCCCTTCCTCTCAGATGATAAGACTAGGAAAAAAAACAGTGCTATAGGGTTAGGAGCTGACTCAACTTCATCTGAAGTGAATTCATTAACACTTCAATAGGGAGGGTGTCTTTCACTTTGGTGTGATGTTAAAATCACTTTCTGGAATAGTTGGTTGATTTCCAAAAAGGTTCTGATAATGGTGACAAAATGACAAAAACTCATGCTCCATCATTGCAATCAGCGCCATTATCAGACATTACATGGTGTTGTGGACCAGTAATGCCCACAATACTGCCCATCACTGGAGACCCCTACATTTTTTAAAAAGACATTACTTGTTTAGCAGTCTGTGTTAGGGAGAGATGGGGATTGACACTTCCTGTCATGTGACCTCTGATCAGTGCCACTACCATTAAAGATTTGGAACTGATTTGATATCACAGCAGAGAGGTCTCATACTTTGTTTCTCCTTTATTTAACACAGGTGAGCTATTTGCAAAATAATTCATATATATACTTCTAAACTGATTTTAAGTAGTGTGGAGTTACTCCTGGAAGATGAGTAATATAAAGTTGCTTGTCAGATGGATGAAAATAGGTTATCTTTTCTGACCAGAGCAAGGATGATTATACTACCATGTATACCACACATGTGCTCTAACAGGAAAGTATTGAATACAACTACCACCTAACAGGTAAATAATTGCAGTTGTGAAATGTTAAATAAGTTAAGTATGCAATAAAAGACATGGACAATAAATGTCAAGACTTTTAAGGGCTAAATAGAAAGAAAGTTTAGCTAGTAAAAGAGAATAATCACAAAGGTATCAACCAAGGTAGAGTGCACCCTGAGCACATGTCATGAGAGGTGCACTATTGAACAGTAATATAGATTAGGGTCTAATCAGAGGGTGTTTTGAATCAATCCCATGATGCATAGCAATGTGCATATACCATACTGTACTAAACACATGTCAGTACTTAGGGATAAAAAGTGTTTCAAAAGTTTAAGAACCACAAGACATTTCATAATCATGCAAAAAATTCCCTAAGTACTAACGCTTTGTGAGCTAAAATGAGCGTTAAAGTCAGGGTTTTTGTGTTAAGAATAGGATTTTTATGTGATCAAATGACCCTATTGAGGTGAATTTTCCCAAAACTGGTGCATTGTGGGATTGACTCAAAACACCCTCTGGGGTCTAATAGTGTGTATGAGACCTACAAAGGTTAGGTCTATCATGTAAATAAGAATATGTATGATATGATATGTCATAATAATGAGATGGGTATTCATTTCTATTGAATAACCATGCTCAGTTATCCAAGTAAGGGTTGCCAGAAAGGTAGCCCAAAGTAAGCTAGGGAGCACCCAAATCTTTGTCTCTATGAGAGGAGTCATGCTTAATATAACCCAAATTGGGCTCCAAAACCAGAAGTAGAGCCAGGCTCCTTGCACAATTTAGTTGTCTAGACCCTGAAGGTCAAAGGTTGTGAGTCATCTAAATACAGGGTGATTATATGTGCTAGAGGATAAAAATGATTCCCTATAGGTATAAATCAATAGTAGAAGACTTAAATAATCAAATTGCAATTTGGATCACCCTGAAAAGCACATGTCTGTAATTAAGAGTTCAGAACTTGAGGAACTAAATGTAAACAAAGAAGTGGGTGATGTTTGAAGATGCAAGTACAGTATACATGTAGTATGTGGGCTTGCTAGAGAGTTAGAGAGAACTAAAAGTTAGCAGTAAATGAAAGTTAATAGTATTTATTCTTGAACCCTTTTGTGTCACCTTAAAGAATAAATAGCAAACATGTAGGCCCATATATGAACACATGAATTAGTTGACATGTGAATTACTAAGTGAAAGTGTATCATTATCATTATTATTATCATCATCATCATCGTCATCGTCACCGTCACCATCATCGTCATCATCATCATCATCATCATCATCATTATTACTTGTATGTTAATTAAGAAAGTATAGAATATTAGGGTTTAAGGAATGAGATAAATATCAGTCCAAATTGATTGTTTAGTTCAAGATATTTAATCAAAACAGACACTGACAGCTGGAGATTGGTAATTAGGAAGAATTTGTATTACCTAGATAGAAACCTGTTAAAACAATGTCAGTGGTAGGAACGATGTAATTTGGTAATGTTAGCCGTTAAAGACACTATCAGTGATTTGCTAAATCAGAAAATCGAAAAAATCAGATTTTTGCATGTCTGCAACAAGTATAGGTATCCTAACATACCCTACAAATGATAGGTCCAGAAGCACCCCAATAAGGACAAAATCTGATATTTTAGGCATTAGTGTCCGTTCGGACACTTCCTACAACACGTAATTGAATGGAGATTCGTATCTTTGAACACTGCCGTTTTCTTCCTTTTCTGTCAATTGTTCAGTTGGAAAAAGTAACTTATGAGAATTCTACAGGCTTGTCCTTCACTTTTAAGCTATTCCTGCAAATTTCAAATATTTTGATTCTTTCGGATAAATCACTGATAGTGTCTTTAAGTGCCTGCATGCACATGGTTAGAAGACTGAAAGGATTGTAGTATGTAATACATACATATAATATGTATATAGGCCTATAGGGTCAGTGTTGAATTGGTCATTAAACTTAACACGGAGGAGAATATAGTGTAAGTCGCAGTCAGATGCCATTATGAGAATCATGTTATTCTAATTCAGGTTAAGGTTATGACCATTGCAGCATCACACATACTTAAAAGTATAAGTTATCTGGTGGCAAGGGCCACTACCATTAAAGATTTGGAACTGATTTGATGTCACAGCAGAGAGGTCTCATACTTTGTTTCTCCTTTATTTAACCCAGCGTGAACCTGGTTACAATAGGACCTTTTGAGGTTGCAAAATGCTATTGTAGATTATTTACTATAATGGCTGATTACTGCATTCCGCATAGTTGGTTTGAAGCTAGTCCTTGAGTTTGTAACTTAAATGTTTGCACAAGAAGGTATTCCCATATTGAACTAGTGTCAGATAATGGCAAACAATTCACTTCTCATGAATTTGAGCAGTTTTTACAACAAAATGGCATATTACATCACATTAAAAATTTGACTTTTTAGAATAAAAAAAAAGATCCGCACATGGACCGAATCACCTCACCGGTCACCTCACTGCGCAGGCACAAAAATCGTTGCCCTGTTATCTAGGCCAGCAATGCAAAACATATAGCACATTGTGTTGAAATTTAACTACTTAGTTCTCCAAGTAGACAAGGATGTATATATTTATTAATCTTTCCCTTTAGATGGCCAGCGCACGATAGTGTTGAAAAAACCCACGTGCGCTTGGCCGGATTCGAACCGGCGACCTTCGTATTACATGCACAACGCTCTTACCGACTGAGCTATCAAGTCAGGGTTGGTAGAGGAGCGATATATATATCAACTATAGGTGTTAGGTTGAAAGGTGTGTCCTTCGCTTTCCAGCGGATAGCATCGATCAGCAGAACGGTATATTTAACATATACAATATTTGTTTGTGAATTTATTCTACTAAGTTCTCCAATTAGACAAGGATGTATAGTACATTTGAATCTTGTCCTGTAGATGGCCAGCGCATGATAGTATTGGAAAACCCATGTGCGCTTGGCCGGATCGAACCGGCGACATTCGTATTACATGCACTACGCTCTTACCAACTAAGATATCAAGGCAGGGTTGGTATTTTATTTTTTGCCTTGCTCTCCAGTTTTTCTTCCCCTCCCCTGGCCAGAAGAATACACTGTAATGAAGTGTTTAAAAAAAGTATGACAAAACCTTGTTTAGCATATGTTTTAAAGCCTAAACATGTTTAGGATTTATTCATGTTTCTTCTATGTTTACATTCTTAACATGTTTTAGTATTTTACATGTTTCTTATGTTTAAACTCTAAAGGATTTAAACATGATCAAACCCAAATGGTTTTTTTTGTCCATACTTCCTAAACACTTCATGCAGTGTTTTGAATGCTTTTGGGAAAAATCAGCAATTTGGGAGGAAAAATAAACAAACTGGCATGAGTTGGGTTCAAAAAAGTTTAAAAAATCCCTAATTTTTAATGTGTGCCCCCGATCTCCGCCCAACAAAAAGAATCCCAAAAAATGGAAACCACTTCACCAAAGGACTTTTCCCGTAAAATTTGGATTTGAAAAAAATAAAAAAAGTAAAAAAAACCATTTATAAAAATAAAAATTAGAAAAAGTTTCTGAAATTTTGTATGCCTGAAGACTCATACAAATGCACACAAGACACAACACTCACGAAAAATACCTAATGTTATTATCCATGTGTTATAATTCCAAAGGATACTGAATTTCAAGCAATAAATTAAATTTGCGAAAAGGGTTAATTAAACAATCAGTTTTTAACAAATGAACAACCAAAACCTACTAAATGAACACCACTTTTTGGAAGATTTATTTGGTTAATTTTTAAAAATTGTAAGTAATATTACTAGCATGTAGTAGAACCTCTAATGTCCTATTAAATACAGTAAAACCAAGTGTATAGTTTTTTATATTACATGTCATAAGAGAGAATTTTAATCTAAACTAAGAATTTCGTTTTTTCGCGTTCTCAGAGCTTCGCGCTCACTCTATTCGAAGAATATAGCTTGGCCGCTACAGACCTTTGACCTTAAGCATATGACTTTTGACCTCTTCAACTAGAGGGATCCCATGGTGCAACCGATGACACAAGTTTTGGATCCAATTGAACTTCAAGTTTTCAATTGATGTCAATTTTACATTTTTACGGCCTATTTTGAATGACCTCACATGACCTTTAACCTTATCATCAACATTGAGGTGACCCATGTACACCTATGACAGAAGTTGTTCTAGTTGAACTTCAACTTTTCAATTGAGGTCATATAAAAAAAATTCACAATTTAGGACACACACACACACACACCCCACACACACACATACACACTCACATACAAAACACACAACGTGGATTGCTAAGTGGTCCTGCCAACTAAAGCTGGCATAACATAAACATCTTTATTTCCTATCCACAATCATACATATTAACTACATATGATATATAATATTTTGTATACAGAAATATAATGAAGTGGAAGAGTACTGGATAATAAGCCCAAATGAAAGGCCGTGACCCAGACTGTTTCTATTAGTTTGTAGTTTAGAATGAGTGACTTATTTATAATTAAATTTAAAAGAATTAGTATTTTTTGCAGTTTTTTTTTAACATTTGATGGAAATGTTATACCATTGTTTTAACCCTAAGTAAGA